>WSTV01000015.1:124613-161649 GCA_019632285.1 Tulasnella sp. 332
AGCTCCTATAGACTCAAATGAACCCTGCTGTGGTAGGAGGGCTGTGACTCATAAATAAGGTTACATTTCTTCAGATTTCGATCCATATTGATTCTTGGGATCCAACAATCGAGGATTGATCAATCCATCTCGTGTACTCGATATCAAGATGAAGATCGAATTAAATATATCAGGTTGCATGTGCAGCCAGACTTCTGAGCCACGATTCATCCAAGCATCCAGCGGCGTGGAATCCCTAGTCGCGGAAAGGGTCTTGATAACGATGTGTGAGCGGAGTAGATTCATCCGCGCCTTCCCTCTCCTTCTCCTGCTCCATCGTGGTCAGCTCTGGCAGGTTCTCATCGACTCCAGCAGGGACTGGTGCATTCATGTCCCTATACTTGCGCTCTCCCCCTTGACCAATCATGAAGAACCCTCCAAGAGCGCGATGCTCCATCCGGTGTCGCTGCAGTCTTCGGAAGCAGAAGAAGAATATGCCACCAGCGACGAGCAGGACGATCCCGCATACTACAGCGACGATCGCGTAGATCCTAGACTTTCCTCGCGTAATGGAAGACCCTGACGTCGTCGTAGCGAGGTTCTCATCAAACGCACCGGTAGCGCTCAAGCCATTGAGGCGAACGGTGACGAAGTCGGTGTGAGCCTTCACAGGGTCCGTCAAAGCGAGAAGCTGAATAAACGGAGCGGTTCTATCTGTCGAGCTATCGAAGATGAAGTTCCCGTAATCCAGAAGGATGTATGAATTTCGCACTAAAAATCCCCAGATCGTTGCAGCCCTTGTCAGACCGCGTAATCATCCTTGGAAAAGATACTTACAAAAGCTCATCCCAAGGATCATGTCGTGATCTGGAGCTGCGGAGCCTGCTCCGATAGGCTGGAACTAAAAAAAAAATACATATCGCGAGATGAGCATGACGACGTCGTTCGGCTTTGACGGTAGATTGGGATTCAACCCACAGTCCCGTAGCACATCGCCACTCCGTTCACCGCATCGATATCGGGAGCGCCAACCTCTGAGGGAATCGCAGACATGTCGAGAGGATGAACGAAGATTGCCTGGCCTCCGAATACGAAGGTGACGTTCAGCTCTACGTTGCAGGGCACAGTCCATATACCGCCTAGAAGCGTCGCGTTCCATATTGCGCCAGCCGCCTTGGAGTATATGCTATCTGAGAGCGCTTTCGGGACCTCTGTAAAGCATGCAATTTTTTGGTAAACAAGGTGTTGCTTTGGTCTCCGTAGCATGCTAGGACTCACGGGGCAAAGAGGAACCAGAATCAAAGACTGTGACCAACGTGCCTTCCCAAGCGCCCTCCACCGTGGATTGAACGATGATTGGCTGGCCATCTGACCCTAGCACACCGTTGACATCCGTATACGTCGTCCAAAACTGTTGGGCGCCGGCGATGAGGTTCTGCTTTGAGGTCAAAACGACTGGAAGCTTCTGCTGCTGAATGATAGATTCGTAGCCGGGCAGCGGTTCCGAGATCGTCATCTGACTGATCGCTGTGCTTTCCGGGTCATCATCACGAGAGAGAAACAAAGTAATGTAGTTCTGGCTTGTCATATTCTGCTCGAAGATGCGGTTCATCATGGGACCCGCGGAGACGTCGTTCACAGTGAGGAAGACGTTTGAGATAATCGAAGGCCCTAGACCGATCAGGCCAGAGGCACCGGATGACCGTGGGTCAGGGGAATACGAGGAGGCATTGACTATGAACAGGAAGGTTGTCAGTAACTCGAATCAAGAGTGGTAATAGAACTTGCGTACGGAATGCTTGAGCTGGTACATCGTAACCAGCGAATGAAAGGGGTGCCTTCATTATGGGTCCTGCTACGGACCCAACACCGTACGTGATATTGGTGTTCAATCCTACGGGCTGTGCATTTGGAACGTCCGCAGCGATCCAAAGGTCGGAGCTAGTGTCACAAGCGTCAGTTGTGTTGAGCTTCATCACTTGGACGCCCTTGCCGTTGTACGTACCTGCCAGTATCTATTATAACGGTATATATCACTCCACCGAGAGTGATATTTACGTTGTAGTTCGTGTTTTGGAAGTTGAGAAGAGGAACACTCGCACTTCTAGCGTTCCGATGTTGAAGCCCCGGGTAAGGGATTGCCTTGCGTGATCCTATAGGAAACTTGAGGCCATACACAACGGATGAGCAGATGGAAAGGGCGAGAGAGATGCGGTTGAATAGTGAAATGTGCATATGCAGAGGCGAAGAAGATACGTGGACAGCGAGGTGGGAAGCCAAACTGCAGGGGTCTATAAGTTGAACGAAGAAGGTCAAGCGAGTTGCAGTGTTGCTGCCCGGCGTGTCCGGTCTGTCTGAGGTACCGGCCATGAAGCGCCGTGATGGGTCTCAAGCCCGGGAACGGCATGTGGAGGTTTCAGCTGCTGAGTCTAGGGTTACCTCCCAGGTGGCTATGTTTCCGTGTGGGGGAGCCAGCTTAATAATCCTGACCATTCGAATAATTGCAAAGTCATCCAATAATCAAGCTTTGGCTATTGTAGGTGTTGGTATCAAGTTCGAGGCCAAGGTCCGCCTATCTCCGTGAGCCGAGATGCCCCAAACACGGCGTAGACATGTATCCCCGAGCGATGGCCTATCGAACTCTGTGCAGCTTGGTTTTCGGGACATACTGCTGGAGTCAACGTTCCTCCATTTCTCCTCTGAGTCAATCAACTTGGATCAAATCTGTGGCTTCCTCCAACTAATCTCGTCTTGATAATGACCCCTACAATCTGTGAGGCGCATCTGCTTGGATCCCGGGACAGCCGACCGGACCCTGTATCATGGCGCATATAGGACCTTATTCCACATGCTTGAGAGACTCGTTTTGCTAGATCATTTCGCACCGCTCTGTACCCGGGCCGGGGTAGCACCGCCTTGCCTAAGATCTCCATACCACCACCTACCACCACATGTACAATCATTAGAATTGCATGGGTTTGCTTGAATGATTTAGGCACGCGATCATTAGCTGGCAGGACTGGAGTGGGGGATTAGCTTCGAGTAGTTTGCCTCCACACAACGGAAGTGTTCATGTCTAATTCCCATCCTGCTGAATACCTTGGTAACTAGATGCGCTCATGCCACTTCTTGCCGAAGACCGACGATAATCAAGGGGCGTGCAATGCCAATTTGAGCTGACGATGCCCACATACCCGATCCCCAACGCACCCGTAACCAGGTGCGTGTTTTTTCGGCCTACGCCACGTCTTCATTCTCCTTTATCTCCTCAAAGCGAGTCAGTTTGCCACTACTATCCTACTTAATAACGAGGCAAGTAGTGTCGTTGTGGCCTACCAAGGAATGACGACTGGATTCGTCTATTGCAGAATAGACGAATCAACTCAGGGATGTCAATGCTTTCGTCGGGGATCGTTAGCACTTTCCCACCGCGACCGCCATTACCCACTTCTTCTGCGTCAATCTCGGTCTGTTCCAGGCGTGCCGCCCAGATTTGCCAGGCTTAACATAAATACCCCGAGCGCCTTCGCCCCCTCGAACCACTCGGTGACTTGAACCGAAATCTCCCTCAATTGTCTTATAGCCCTTCCGCCCGTGGTAATAACTATGCATCTTGGATTCGCCGCTACTCCACTACTGCTAGTCAACACAGCCAATCTTCTCGTTGCTTACCCAATACCACAACGTCAAGACTGTCCCGGAAACTCGGTCAGCTGCTCAGGGCGTTATTCGTCTCGGTGAGTTAGATGTAGAATACTGCTTCCGTAGGCGAGATGGGCTCGGATGACTTATCCCCGGAAAACCAGGACCATCCCACCACCCTGTAATGAAAAGTACAATATCCGTATGACACAGGACTCATCCAGCGACAATGTCCTGCTATCCATTCAGACGTTGCGGCCTGAAAAGGCCCGCTCGTTGGAACAGCGGCAATATCAGGTCGGGTCAGAGCAGGGCAGGAACTGGGCCTCCAGCAGAATTAGGACCTCAAGGGAGAAGGAGGTCGCTATGGGCCTTGAACGGCCAATACACTGCATCGGAGAGCCTCCCGTGGTCTGGGAGATGGTGTCTCGGTGGAAATGGACTTTATTTGGAACGACGCTGGAGTTCACGTTCGGAGGGCAGATGTATGAGGCAGGAGGTCAGCCTGGCGAGCATGGAGCTGCTTCATGAACTGAACGTCTGCCGTTGTCATTTGAATCCCTGCGATTGAGATTGCGTCATGATATCCACTGCTGCCGCCCACGATGACCGAGTATGCTCTGAAGCTTCATGAACCCCAATGTCAATCTTGACGTTCGTAAAACTGAGAATAGTGAATCTGTTGTTAAAGTACGTCCTCTGATAACAAGCCGCTGGAATCAACGTAGTAGGAGCGCTCTCCATTTTCACCACTCGAGTCATTCCGTAACCCCAGACGAACACTTCCAAAGGCATTTCTTTCATCATAACTCGACCCAACATGATTATTAAGGGGACATAGAGAGAGAAGTCTTATCTCTGGCAGGACACAGGACACAGAAAGAGGACAGAAGAACATAAGAGAGAGGGGAGAGACAAAGACAAGAGAGAAATAAGACAGCGGCCGGCGAGCTCGAGGAAGGTATTACAAAGTGAGCATCTAATGGAAAGCTTCGAGAGGGATGGTAGCCTAAGGTGGGCGACGAAGTGAGGAAACGAGTCTATGATTATAGGTTACACTCTATGACTCACCCTCAAACGATTGAAATTCTCAAGAGCTTGTGCGAGATTCCATCCGTTCGCGTTCATACACTCCCCGGCAAACTGAGTATTCAGACCAGTCTGCATCTGCAGCTGTATAGTCAATTCTCTCTGCGCCTCGGGCTGAAGGAAGATACAAACCTATCAGGCAACTATGATTGCAGTCATAGAGAGGCGATGGGACTCACGAGGTTTGCGAGTATCTCATTGTTGAGAACAGGTTGCACGGGCTGAGTCACTGGAGTAGGATGCGACTGCGAAAGGTGAGGGGCCGTCGGAAGCGGATGTTGAAGTTGCGTTGGCTGTGCCTTCGCTACTGTCACCGCCGCCTTGTTCGGTCCCTCGGCGCCTTCTGGCTCTGGTGTCTGGACCAATAAAGGCCCAGGCGCCCAAGACTCTGGACTGGAATAATTGCGAATGACGAGTTGGTCGGAGACAACAACGAGTTGCCAACCGGCCAGACGCGCCTTCGATCCCTCAGCAGAAGGAGCAAGGACAAACGTACGATCGAATGACCGTACACCTTTAGCTGGTACTAGAAGAGCATATAGGTTAGTTGGAGAAAAATAAGGACGGAGCACATAAAAAAGATACGTACGTTCCGTAAACTGCCCGTGCACAGTGGCAAACAAAGCCGTGCCGATAGGTGGGCTTGTGTCCACTGACAGAACACCATCCACAGCCCACGCATCGATCAGGAAGTTCGCTGCGCCCGGTCCGGTGATCTCGTGTTTCGTCTTCGGTAACTCCGTGAACGCTCGGATGATCTCCGCCGTTGAAGACCTCAACATCGCCGCCGAACGATTAACGTGGGTCACGCGGGTGAGGTTGCGCGAGTTTGCCTGCCAATTGGTCCAAGTGAGGTTCTTCTGGTACGGCAGCTCTGCCGAGTGGAAGTACTTCTTGATCCTCGCACGTGGCGGAACGCTGGTGCTGATGGAGTATGAGAATGTCGCGCTTGGAGCGTACGCATCGGCCAGCGACGCGCGGTCGTCGTCGAACTTCGGAAAGAAGCTGTGAAGGAATTGAGGGTATCAGCATCGAACTATTTGGTCACCCGTAGATCAAACCTACCTCGCTAAAAAGCCTGTGGCTAAATCCCTCACGTTATCTGGCAGGACGGCAGGACCCATCGGAGCTGTAAAGTCCTTGGCAGCCTCCAGATCGGGTTTCTTCCTATCCGCTTTTATTTCCGGTGTTGCGTCAAAACCAATCTTCAACAGGGGTGTCAAGTCAAGCATCTCCAGGTGAGGAAATTGACGTGAGACTTCCGATCGGTAGGTGGGTAAGTTGCCGTTCTTCTCCGCCGCGGCCCTGAACGGGTTGTCAAGAAAGATAAGTTCTTGTAGCTTCGAAGGCGCACCCGACCTGCCGGCCAGGTAGGTGAGCTCCTTGGATGATCCTAGTTGATTGTCTTGAAGAGAGAGGTTGACCAAGTTCGGGAGGTAGTGGCTGATATGACCCAGCTGTCGCAAGTTGCGGAAATGGTTGTGCGCGAGCGAGAGCGTCTCTACTGGTGGCTCCAGTAGCCCAGCTAGCTTGAGTATCACAGCGCCCAAGTCCTTTGGGGCTTCAAGCGAATCCAGTGGAAACATATCGTTCGCCTTCCAGAACTGATCGGCTGCGAGGCGCTATGGCGACGGTAAGAGATAAATCGTCGGGACCTGTTGTTTGAGCATAGGATAGACGGACGCACTTCGAGATTGAGGAACCTCCTTTGAGCGTCGAACCGGCTGATAACGAACGCCTTCAAGAGTACCACGTTGGACTTCCTCGTCGTCGATGATGACCCTACGGAGCTACTGCCCCTTCCCTTCTCTTTCAGCCACTTCTCCGGGTCGTCTCGCCGTGGGTTTCGCAAGGGAGGCGTCACGGACTTAGAGCCGCTGGCGGCTCCCCGGATGGACAAGACCGACCCCTTGCCCTGCATCACCCTCGCTGCAAGCTACAAGTCGACGAGCAGACATCCAGTACAAAGAGCGCGTTGATGAAGGAAGAGAAGGGTATTCGTGAGGGGAGAGAGACATGAAAGACGGTAAGCATGCTTGAAAGTTGACAACTAGAATCTCGGCGGGAATGGGGATACAGGTGGCAAGTTTCGTGACGAAAATCGGCAGGCGACCGGGGTTCCAAGACGAAAGAAGCAGACCTCATAGCTACAAGAGAAGACGAAAGAGTGAGACTTATTCATTTACCGGTTGTAACGTCTTTCCGCTTTTGTCCTTCTCCATGACTTTGGGTCGTTCGTATACGCGGTGTCGTGCGCGATCCTTCATGCGCGACGACGCAGATGGAGCCGCCTGTGATTTGTCCTCTCCCATTTTGGCGTCTCCGTCGGTAAGGCCCACGTCTCGTAGGACTGTGGTGGCGAGAGACCTGGCGGGACGTGCAGGTGGCGGAGTGTGCTTTGGTTGAGGCGTTGAGGAGAACATCGTAGGTATGTACAGGAAGAGGAGAGTTGTGGCCCTTGGAGTACGAGTGTACTTGATCAAATGAGGCTGCTTTTGTGTAGCAGCAGATGGATGGTGTGGTGCAGTCGTGAGTGAAATCTGCCCAGCGTAAGGGAATTTGAACATCTACTTATGGTTAGTAAAGTAATTCCACCCAAACAGCTCAAAGTTCATCCTATCACCATGCCTTTCAGATTTGTGGCCCTGCATCATTTCAAGCCTTTGAAACTGCGGCGGCAAGAGTGACCGGAGACACACAGCTATGTGTACATGTGTACACAAAACGCCAGCACTAGTCTCATTTCTTTTTGTGCATTGCTCCCAACCTTCCCATGCACGGGCACGGAGGCTGCCCTTGTTACTTTGAAGCTCCTCGGAAGCTGGCTCGTCCCTGGGCCATGAGGACACGCTCGTTCCAAGCCTCATTCTGCCCCTTTAGTTCGGGCTGTCGTTTTGCGATCGCCTGTCCTCCATCCAGCTACACCCTCCACTCACTCACTCACTCACTCACTCTATATATGTGTTTGTGTGATGCCTAAAATTCTAGAGCCCAAGTTTAAGCCTCTTGACTGTCTGCGCCACAAGACGAGCAAAGGTTCTGCCAAGAGCACAACCTCTTAAGAGCCCAGCGAAGATCTCTAGCTGTAGGGCTAGAGTGCAGATTTGGCAGCTGTTGCCCCCAACGATAGCAGCGCGAAGAGAAAGGCATTGGATTATGGCTCAGGTTCGGACCTCACAGCAGCCAATTGTGTGCAAGGCAGCGAGAAGTTTGAGCCTACAGATCAAGCATGTTCTCACTAGTCAGTATCGTCTTTCACGCCGACGTTGGCTACTCAGGCTTTGACAGTACGTTACTAACCTTGTTGATCAAATAGATAACCACCGGATAGCAGCACCGCACAATCTACTTTGCCTCCTGGTGACCCTTTTGTACCTACAGTGTATCTAGAAATGCCGGTTTTTGATGCCGGTGTCTCTCATACGTCTCCAATTGTTCCATTCCCTGCCATCGCCTTCCATCATGTCGGAGCCTCTGAGCGATCATGGCATTCCAGATACGTCCATAGCAAACAGCTCGCCCAACGAACCCGCGGAAAAGTAGGTCAGACTCATTGCTATCTCTCAAACCATCACTCACATCTTAAGATAGAGGCAAGGGACCGTCAAAGTCGATCGATAGCCATTTTCCGGGCGCAAAAAGATATGCCTCGGTTCACCCCAGGCCATCTCTGTCTCTGTCCCTGTCCCTGTCTCCTAGCTACAGACGGTAGTCTCGGCAGCAAACCAAGTCATATCGATCGCCGGAGTCCATTGCGTGACATTTACTATCGAACAAAACCTCCATGCTCATAGCGTTGATATGGAGGCCTTCGCCGCCAACAGCATCGCGGGCCAGGATTTGCAGAATCGAACGAGCGCTCCGATTATGATGATCAAGTCCCCCGCAGAAGAGGCCAACGAGGACCCCTCCCTCCGGAAGAGTATTGTGCCGCTGGGTGGGTAAGCATCAACCACCCCTGGACCAGTAGAAGCTCAGATGGTTAACCTCCAATCCTGTGACGACTTACCCGACATTGTGAACGAGCCTCGGATTCATCAGGCTGACACCAACTACCGTCACCTCTCACCCTCTACCCAAGGAGGTCCTGACGTACTCAGATGTCCCAGGACGGATCGCTGGTTGTTCGGCAAAATTGGATTGGGCGCTGAAATTATTCCAAGTGAGATGCCGCACTTGACTAGTATTATTGCAGGCTCATGCCACCTGTTTTCCTTCAGGCCGAGTCTCAGATTCAATCCCATCTAGATGATTTGCGGAGGAAACGCGAGCTGCTGGATGCAATTTAGATGATTGTGGGGTCAGCTGAATTTTATCGGAGGTCTCAGCTAAAGAATACGCTTTTCTTCCACCAGAATCAAATGGTGCCACTGACTCGGATAAGTACTTGTGCGTCGATTCTTAACACGAGCCCGCCAGAACCAACGCCGTGCTGTAGCAAAAGTCGACGTTCTAAACAATGCCTCATGCTGGTGGATGCTACATACAATTTTCATTCTCGCAAAGCAGCGTCGAGCTTTCTCAAGGGCACGCGCATCGCTCTACTTCAGAAAATTTGTGAATGGATCTACAGCAAGAACCTGGAGCAACACCGAAGGCTCTACCTCTACGGGCTATCTGGGACGGGAAAGTCGACCATCGCTGAGACTGTGGCGAGGTACTGCGCCAAGGGAGGTAGTTTGGGCGCGACATTCTTTTTCGCGCGGGAATACAACGATCGCGGAGATGCAGTCCGCGTTTTCCCCACCAAGGCATACCAACTCGCTCAGCCAACCCCTAGTTTCTGGCACAAACTCGCAAACGCGGTACAGGCCACTCTTGAGGCGTACCGCTGGGGATTATTGGAACAGTTGACAAACTTTATCCTTGAACCGTTACACGACGTTATCGGCGCACCATCTCCTTTCATCTTCGTCTTCGATTCCTTGGACGACTGTGGCGATGCATCTGATGCCCGGGAGCTCTTGAGGCTCTTGACCTACGCCATAAAGGAGCTTCCTCCTACCTGACGTATTCGCATATTCATCACCAGCCGCCCTGGGATTGAGCTTCGGTCGGAATTCGCTGCCTCGATCACAAGCCGTCTCACACGTTACCGAGCTCCCTAACATCGAAGATCACATCGTTCAAGCAGACATCAAGCTTTACCTTCATGCTTGTTTGCAGGATGATCCAGGGCATGTCGAATCGGGCGGTGAATCGAGCGTTTGGCGGGAATGGCGCAAGGCCTGTTCATTGTAACATCCACAGCAGTGAAATTTGTTGATAGCTCATTTGTTCGGAGCTTGAAGGGCAAGAAAGCACAGCTTCAGACGCTACTATCAGCGGAGAAAAGTTACATTGATGGGAAACAGGGCGATGGAGTCCGGAATTCGGGAGATACGAAGGGACCACGGCCCTATCGTGCTCTCGATGCTATGTACACCCTGATTATATCGAAGGCGCTATCGGAGGAACACCACACAGACTGAAGAACGCCTTCGGGTAGTCCTGGGGGCGGTTGCCGTCTTGTTTGATACCCTCTCCCCGAAATCACCAGAATCGCTGTCAGGTTTAGAATTGGACACCGTGGTCGAAATCCTGGAACGCCGTCACGCCGTTGTCATGGTTCCCGACTGGGATCCGGACTCAACACCACTTCGTCTAATCCATCCGTCGTTCCCACATTCGAGGGCCACTGCGAGTGAGTCACGTCCGTCGTGTTTTTTCTCCCGAAGGCACTCACCTTGCCTCTGCCGCCGATGATGAAACCATCCGTGTCTGGGGTCGGCAAAATCGTATGATGGTGGCGACCTTGAATGGCCACAATGGGGTTGTCAACTCCATTGTATTCTCTCCCGGCAGTAGCCGCCTTACCTCTGGCTCCGGTGACAAGACCTTCAGTGTCCAGGATCTACCGAATGGTGCGGAGGTTGCTACATTTACGGGACACAACGATCTGGTCACCTCCGCTGTATTTCTCCTAACGGCAGCCACCTCACCTCTGGCTCACGCGACTGGACTGTCCGGGCCTGGAATACACAGAAGGATCTGGAGGTTGCCACGTTTAAGGGTCGCGGCGATCGTGTCCCCTGCGTTATGTTCTCTCCCGACGGCAGTCGCGTTGCCTCTGGCTCCTTCGACAAGACCGTTCGCGTCTGGGATTGACCAAAGGGGATGGACATCTTTGCGTTCAGGGGCCGCAGCGGCTTGGTCAACTCCGTCGTGTTCTCTCTTAAAGGCAGCCGCCTCGTATCTGGCTCCGGTGGTAAGACTGTCCATGTATGGGATACACAGACGAGTATAGAAGTCGTCACGTTCAAGGGCCACGGTGATCGGGCCACTTCAGTTACGTTCTCTCCCGGCAGCAGCACCCCCTCTCTAGCTCCTTCGACACAACTGTTCGTATCTGGGATCTACAGAGGGAGATGGAAGTTGTCACGTTCATGGGCCACGGCGATCGAGTCAATTCCGTCGCATTCTCTCCCGACGGAACTCACCTGGCCTCTGGCTCTCATGATCGGGCTGTTCGTGTCTGGGATACGCAGAAGGGTATGGAGTTTGCAATTTTCAGGAAGGATGTTATAGGCATGGTCACCTCCCTCAAGTTCTCTGCTAATAGTCAGGGCGTTTCTGCTCGGGGTGTGTCTAGCACCCGACTTGAATAGGATCTCACGACAATACAGTTGTCACTTGGAACAGATATCACCATAGACCCTCCCGTTCATCGGGAAGCTCCGTAAGTCCCGTACTTGGATCGTTATCTTTGTTCTGTGGGAGCAGATGTTTGCAATTGGGTGGCAAGAGAGTCTTTGATAGCTTTGGGTACAAAACTTGGAGAATTTTTTGTGCTGGACTGTACCGCTGTTGTGGACTATTTGAACGGGAACATCAATACTTAGCGAGACGTACTGCTCGCGCCCACGACATTGTATTGCTCGTAAGACTGTAACTTGATGTAACCCGTTGGTACACGCAAAGGTGGCTCTTACCAAGCGAAGGGAAATAGCGTTGAAACAATGTTGAAAGGGAAGATGGAAACCGTGAACTTGAAGATCAAGGACTCTGAGGTGATTGTTCCAGTTGAGGCACGAAGAAGGACAATGTTGAATGATCCTAGGCGGGTGACATAGCCTTCAGAAGGTGAGGCGCATCAGTCGGCCCTCAAATGAGATAGTACTGACGAGATGCCAAGGGGCATGCTTGAAGTTTAAACTGGCCACTTAGTGCGAGTGTCAAGTAATTTGGGAGGTGTAGTGACGCTCCTGTGTTGTGGGCGAGGCGTTGCTGCCTCACGCCACTGCTATCCACCTAGTCCATAGCGCGGAGAGGTAGGTTCAACGACAGATCTCAATCGCTGAGGAAGAATATCACAGCGCCGAAAAAAGAAAGTTCATTCACAAGCAATACTGTGAGCCAAGATTGCAGCAAGAAACAGCGCTGACTACCACTGACTCATACACAGGGCGATGAAGGAGGTTGGCGAGGGAGAGGGGGGGACATGGAGCGTACCCTAAGTGATATAAAGCGAGGATAGACTTGGTCAGAGTGATCCATGGATTGAGGTTTACTGGGGACGTTGCGTACTGGTAGGACTCTGAACTGTGATTGCTCTGGAAATATCGGCCATGGCGATCTCTTCTCCTCTCTCCTTCCGCAGTGTTCCGTTCGGGGGAGGACTTTTCTGTCTGCTTTGGAGCGAGCCCATTGTACCTATTTTACAGAGGAAGCACAGGTTAGATTCATCCAAACACATTACTTCCTGTTACGACCAACGTTTTGATCGATTCGTTTAGCTTATACGTGATAGCAACTTTGCAAACTTGTCCATTGTGCTCAGGATCTGATTCGGCCGTCTCATTTCCGTGACTATTCACTCCATGTTCTGCCGATGCTGCTACGTCCATCTCTTCTCCGAGAGCATGGCAACTTTCCCCCGTAACCGCGTCGGCGATCGCATATGAATAAGCGTTGTAAGGTGTGACGCCACTGCCGCAAGGCTGAAATTGGCACGGATAGCTCATTGTCGTGCTGAGGTGGTGCAAGTCTGAGCCCATTTCGTCCTTGGTCGTGCTCAGCTGTTCCGACGATTGAGCGGTAGAGTTTGAAGAGCCTCCGATATACTCGGGTCTTGTGGGTGCACACGTTAGTCTCGTTTTTCGTAAGCCGAAAACATACAGGACCTACCGATGAGCCGGCGCCTTATTTAACCCACTCGTGCCTTGAACGAGAGCCATGCGGCTATCGTCCCATTCATGAGGCGCATCGGTGGCGTTCTCTTGCCGTCCGCGACTTCCCTCGTCATCATTCAAGATGGCATCTCCGTTTTTCTCCACCTCAACAACGTTTCTGAACAGTCCGGTCGCAGGGTCGAGGATCACGCGCGGACAGGAGCAGTAGGTCATGTTGCTTCCAACAAGAGGTTGAACTGAGTAAGGATATTTCAAGGCCGTACTGGGGTGAGGAAAGTATGGATGTGGATACGTCGGTGATGCTATTGAAGACTCAAAGTTGAGTATATTTGGTCCATCTGTCCTAGAAGCCATTGCATGGTCGTTGTCGAGCAAGAAGTAAAGGTCTGAGAGGACGTGTTGGCCAACTCCAGGAGAGACAAGCCCGTTCGCGAGGACGGGATAGAGTCCGGTTTGGATAGAGCTAGGGCTGGGAAGGGTGATCGCGGCGGGAGAGGGGCAGCCAGGGCCTAAAGGATTCGTGAGGAATGCAATTTGCGGCTGAGAAGCTGGTGGCGATGGGACTGCGAAGACGATGTCTTGAAACATGTTGGGCGTAGGGATGAAGGTGGTATCCGAATTGGGCAGGACGGCGATTCTTTGCAACGAAGTTTCGTCTGTACTTTCATAGGTGATTCTCTCGGTTATCATTGAAAGGGGATCGACGGTCACAGCGAGGCTGTGTGGGTCCACAGTCGTTTCTTCCGGCTGAAGCTCGCGTCCTGCATCCATGAGATACTCGACGTTGACCAAAGGTTCGACAAGTATATCAACGCTTAGGAAGGAGGATTATTCGTCTACTTTAGATCGAAGCTTCTTGAGAATACCCGCTTTCGCTCTCACCTTCTCGGTTCGGGAGTGGTGTGCGGTGCGCGTGTTGCGCTCTTGACGCTAGTCGCCTGCTTTGACTTCGAACGAAATTCAACCTAAGAAAACATGGTTTGCATCGTCAATAGGTAAACGTTTGATCTGAGCTCCCGCTCGCGCACTAACCCTCATCACATGCGAGTGTAGAGATGTGCCATTGAGCAAATCTATAGCCTTCTGGGCGCTCTCCCGTGACCGGTAGTTGGCATGAGCATATGGGGCACCCCTTCTCAAACTAAAAGGGTTCTCTTCAAATCAGATACGCATAACTCTCTTTGAGGCAGCTGGTTGAACTGACAAGAGAACGATGGAGTCGAGCTGCCCGACCTCACCGAACAAGGCGTCAAGCTCGTCACGGGTAACGTCCTTGGCGAGATTGGTGACATAGACACATATCTGCCTCTTTTTCTTTTGCTGAATAAGATGTGAAGACAAGAAACATTCAGATGTCGCGCTAATTAATATATCCGAACTTGGCGTCTCACCAGTTTTGGCGGTTTCCCACCCATGCGTTCCGCGAGGTCCATAGAGTCCTTAGAGCCATAAGCCATATCTTCTCGAGAACCCGTTGAGTTCGAAGGAGGGAGTTGAGGCTGTTCCCGTGCCAGATAGCACGGAGAGGTGGTGTTGTCCAGGTAGAGCGAGTCGTATGTTGACATTGAGCTGTCTCGAGAGTGTATTATGGGCGCGTCGCTAAACGCGTCGTCGCTCAACAGAGCTTCGAGTGGGAGAGCCAAGTACGGCATAAGCAACGAGATACTTCCAAGCGACTGCGGTCTGAGGGGAGGGATACTGGGTGAAAAGAGAAAAAGAGTCCTCGCCAGTATTCGGAGGGCAATTCATAGATCCCATCGAAACTTCTCCGATTCGCGACTGGTATTCTTTGAGCGATCTTTTTTCAAGAGGCAAAGCGCCAAGCGGCACGATACACGACCCTGATTTCGTACGGACTTCGACGGCGATGGAATAAACGAACCAACGCCCCGCCCGTTTTGTGGTGGGCTTCCTTACATCGCCATTCGATTCTGTTCAAAACAATACCACGCGTATTTAATTCAGATATATCAACGGCTTCTCGGAATGGACAAATCTAACCTCTACAGATACACATTCAAGCCGACTGCCTACAGGCGCACCCAGATTTCTTGAGACAGGGCATCGAGGTAATATTCTACGCCTAGAACGTGCTACCTAGCGATTCTGAATTGTAATAATGTGTAGCTTCGTGGCGGAAAAAGTCAGTCTTTTGGAAAAGTTTTGCTCGATCCCTCTTCGCCCTCGTTGACGTTTTTGTTCCGCTTACATTTCAAAAGTCATCCAGGCCGCCGAACCTGCCCACTTAATCGTTATAAAAGACAGTAGCACCCAATCCGGTGCCGCTCTTGTGGCAAATTATGCCATATTCTGGCCAGCAGATGGTGAAAGACGCTACGTCCTTCTCAGTTTTCCTGGACCATACGTCTTGTCACATGTCACCGATAAGTGCGGCTAGTTGTAGATGAGCGCTAGACTAACGCATCTATTACTCCTGGAAAAAAGCTTGTTGATGGAGACGGACCTCCCCAGCGCCCAACCTCCAGCATCAGCACCCAAACCTCATTCCGTGGCATAACCGTTCAGCATCGTCCCGCAGGTAGCCATTAATATTTGCCGCACGACGCTGCACAGCTGCCCATTGCCTCGACTGCAACAATGTCATCCTCATCTGCTTCTGGTCAACATCATGTTGATCAAATGAATGCCGCCCCAGCAATCTACATCTACTTCAGGATCTGCATCAACATCTCAGCTATCTTTCCACCAGCGGTGTCACATACACCAGGGACTTAGTGTTATCACTCCACCGATCAAACCAGTAGTAGATTAGATCAACTCCAGCACAAGAGACGGAGAACGGAATAAAGAAAACCGAATCGCCTCAGGATTATTCAACTCCAATACTGACGGAGTAAACAGTGCACTCGCGCTTGAACGAGGCTCATCCAAAAAAAAAAAACCGGAGAACGACATCCAGGAGGCCAGCTCCAGCCCGCGACATCTCTCTAACACCTCCAATGCCTCTGCAGGACCCTGTTGTTTTTGCGACTCGTGGTGCGCATGGTCGGCAACGCTTCAAATACACCAGTGAGGATAAACCATACGTTCAAGGTATAGTACCCTTCATCATCATGGCCAAGGCGACTTCTTAATCTGAGCGCTCTATCCCTTCCATATCATTACCAGTGGCGCTTGCTACCGCGAGCAGAGCCTAGTTTTCAAGACATCCTGGAAGGGCCCAGGCTTCACATAACATCGATCTATTTTATCTCGATATTATTTTCAGGCGACCCATCACCTCAAGGAAAGCTGGCGACAACATATCGAGAAACGTTAGAAGTAATTTTTACTTCAGATGCAAAAAGTATACATTCAAACCAGATCTGAATTCAACCTTGTTCCAGTCACCACTTGCGTGTTATCCCCGCTTTGGAAAGGCTGCTAGAGGAAGCCCGAGAGACCCCCAATGAGAGACGTAGGGGGAAATCACGAGAGAACTCAGTATCGTCCATGTCTGATCACAAGGACGCGAGCTTAGGGCACGAGGCTATAAGTTTCAAAGAGGATGGAGAAGATGAAAGACCAGACGAGTATTCACCTCGTGATGAATTGACGGAAAAGGTGAATCGGCATATACCTCACAGCAACAAAGAGATACGGGCCGTGGTGAGCCCACACGAGCGACTGCGCCCTCAAGCCACTGACGAGTCAGATGGATGACAAAATTCTGATTAACATCTTGCCTAACACGTTAGGTTCAGTTCTCATCGATCAGTCAGAAGCATAGACCCCACCTCGGACGAGTCGGAACCCATCATCCTTATAGAAGACGGAGTTATGGGCGCTGTTCTGGAAGAAGGGGGAGCTGTCACGCTACAGCTGTCAATAGTTGTTGACTGAATGATTTTTTTCCCCTCATCAACACGCCTTCTGGCTCCAACAGCATGGTTTTTGTCAAAATAGAAGTCTAGCGAACTGGCATCAATACCATCTCAGGAGCCGCTTGTCACCGCAAGCAGCGGTGAAGGATATCATCGCGACGCAAAAGCTCCTACGCGGCAAAAGGACCAGGCAATCTCATTCGAAATGTCGTCGCCGCTCCGAGGGATCTAGTTATTGTGGAAGACGCTGATGGTGAGGTCGACACCACCGTGAAGACGGACGAGGATCACAACGGCGTCGATCCTGGAAACGGGGAAGCAGGATGTTCGAGGCAGGCCCGCGAGGACTCCCACGAGCTTGACGTAGTGGGGCATCCGGAGAGGACACCGGCTGGTTCTATGACTAGAAATGGGATATAGGTGGTTCAAAAGGCGGTCGCAAGTCCTGCCAGACTCACGAAGCCATCCGGTACGGCCAGGGATGTAAAAACCAATCACGTGCCTTGGCCCGAAAACTCCTCGACGTCCGCAGTGGTCAAACAGCGACGGGGGCGGGCAAGTGATGGGATGAACTTGGCGAGCCTAATTTATTATTATAGCCGACAATTGTTAGATGCCTTGGACCATGACATGCCCTTTGTCGAACCAGTGTCCAGCAAGCGGATACGCACCGTTTGCACGGATCCTGGGGCGCTACACGTACATCATAAAGCAGGTACTCGCCGAACAGACTAGGCCATGAAGCTTGGGTGACTCAGAGAAAATGGAATACCTTTCTTTAATCACACTTCGTATAGATTGACATAAAGAATCCAGTAGAAAACCCAAATCTTCCAACTCATCCACTACACCTCCATTTGATCCGCTGCCGCTATCAATCTCTCCGATCAATATGTAGATTGTCCTGGCGTAACACCCGTATGCAGCTAGTCACGCATCTCGATCCGTCTTAGCTATTGGCCATCTACAGACTACGCTTCAGCCATTACGAGCCTAAGGGGTAGTGGACATCTCCTGTAACATACAAAGCTCACATGTACCATCAAGGCTTCATATTCAAGTTTAAGTACGTATAATTTGGATGGTGCTTAAGGGATGGTAAAACAGATAGAACACTCTCAGTAGCCCTGGACATCCTGAGCGGCACTTCAGTCATGAAGGTCCAAACATTAAAGACCCGGGGTCTCCATTCGACCTTCCTATGCACTCTCTGACGCTTCTAGAACTAGGGCCCGGACTGGAATCGGATAAAGCGACGGGATGATCAAGCGATATGCAACTCGATGAGCTTGGTGCGGTCTGTGTAGCCCTCGATTTTGGGCGACGGGGTGTTTTTAAAATTGGTACCCTTTCGGATGCTTGTGAGGAGCTCCGGTCACCAAATATAAGACGTGAGACTTGGATTTCTGTAATCTTCAGCTAGAGGTCAGGTAGATGGAAGCAGATGCCGTCAATCACAACGCGGCTAGAACGAGGATAATAGACGTCAACAGACCTGTCACGTTCAGTTTCACTAGGGCTTGACAGTCGCATGTGATGAAAGATTGAGGACGGTCACCCCAACTGAAGATTCGGACATAATGAGGAAGATCAGTTACCCGAAGCAGAAAGAGAGGTTGGACCACATTTTGGCGACTTACGAGTCTCTGGGCCCCCAACGACGATTGAGAAATTCTTGCATGACAATCCGGCCTACGCTGGCACTAACACCCACGTTGAGGGCAACCGAGACGAGCTTCTCCCAACCCAAAATCTCTGTTTCGGTCATGAACCGCCTGATTTGATTGGGGTGAGAGCGATTCATTATTTTCTTAGAGAACGTGCATACCGAGCAAGACTACGAACGGGCTTCAGGGTTGAGGTTCTCGATATAGAAGAAGATAGCAATGCGGTACTATTTTGCAGGTCGTTCGTGCTGATGTTTGCGAGGGTGACGTTCGTCTCTGTTGGCGCGACGGCGGGAATTTCATTTGCCCCAGTTGGAGCTAAGGAGCTCTTGAGTTGAGTGGCTTCGTCCAAGAGAGTCTCGTCCTCCGCCACTTCATTCAGATCACATGTGCACGGAGGAGGCTTTGGCGTGACACCGTAGCTACAAGAGAAGTCGAGGATCCAGTTCCAAGATAAACCATTGTCAACGATTGCACTTACCTTGTCTTTGGACCATAAGTTCTGTTGAGCCATTCCTGCATTGCGATGCGACCCACTGAGGCACTGACACCAGCAACCAAAGCGCCTTTCACAAGTTCCGACCAGCTCTTGACTTTATACATTTGAGGGAGTAAGCCACGACGGGAAGGAGGTGGTCTCACAAAGAGAATCGGGATCGATGTCGAGTGGAGGGGTAAGGGAAGTGTTACTATTGGTGTGACGATGGTGAGAGCGTAGAGAAAGCAGCAAAAGCGCATCAAGTGGGCGGATCAGATCAAAGACGCATTTAAGAGCTAAATGGAGTAGATATATGATGCGACTACCCGCGTAGAGATCAGAGCGGTATTGAATGGTAGGATGTTTCGTAACGTTTGCGACCGGGACTGCTGGTTGATTGACAATTTGATACACCCGTTGTCCCTCTTCACGCACGCCGCGATACGTTTGACTCGGCGATATACTGAACGTTTCCGGGGCATCGATCCGTATTCGCGCACATGTGTCGGCTGCAAGAAATCTAGTTCGCTTAGCACAGAGCAGTGTCACCAAAATGAGATGCGGAAAGCGCGAAAAGATTAATCTACGCACGTTTCATAAGCTGAAACAATAAATTGGGATTCCGAGAATGATCTCTGCCAGCCGAGAAAAAAAGCCAGGCGAGGATCGGTGGTGAGTATCACGTTTGCCTCACTGGTGCGGTTGAGGTGATTCATCTTTCTGCGTTCTTCCATTAATACTCCGACGAGCGCAGACACAATTGTCTGTTGAACTTCAGGTAAGCATAACCTGAATCTTGTCATTTATTCGTTTGGTGGCGAATAATTAAACAATATTGGCTTCCAACAAAGTTGAAAGCGCCCAGTCTATGAGGGTCCATGGTGCTCAATATCATCTGGTCACACCGCGAGCCTCACCAAGCACACACCCAGGCAATTCACCCTTGGTTTGCGTCTCTATTTTCTCGACTATTTTATGATATCACGTCTGGCCTTTCACTGCCACATGCATACATCATACTTCATGCAGTGAAAGAGACCTAGTGTCGTACCAAGCGGAGAAGTGGGGATGAGGTATCACGTGCCATATTCCCACTTCACAGCTCGTAATGTTCCTTCCTCGTTCGGTTGGGGGTCCCCCTTGCATCCCGGTGGTGCTTGGAATTGGGGGCCGAACGACCGAGACAAAGAATCCCACGTCGGTGGGAATGAAGCAACCATGGCTAAGTCTTGGTCAACTTCAACACCAGGCAAAGGGGAAGTTCAGCCTCTTCACGACGTTGGGTTTATTGGAACAAATGGGGGGTTCGTCTCATCTCACATTTGTAAAGTTATGCTAATTACAGGTTTCCAGACTCAGCGCCTGCATGAGATTCACAATCGTGGTGTTCTTCACCGTGATATCAAACCTATAAGCATCTGTGGAGGACTTATGCAAGAGCAAACCATATTCTACCTTATCGACTTTGGACTCGACAAAGCGTATCGCCCACGTGGTGTTCACATCGCTCGGCGAAAAGACCTGTCTCCTTTAGGACATCCACCTGGGCCAGCCTTGAGGTCCATTGATCCTATACCCAAAGTCGTCGCAGCGACCTCGAGTCACCAGCCTATGAGGCCATCCACCTTTGGAAAGGGAGTCTTCCCTGGTGTTAGCTGGTGGGTCAGCAAGCGATCTATCAAGTTAAGTCGACTATCAGTATCAGTGATATCTGCGAAAGCCTTCCCCTTAAGTTTGGCGAGTTCCTCGGGTGGACCCATGGATTGCAATTTGAAGAGGAGCCTGAGTATGCGCACTGGATTGAAAAGTTCTCGGATTTTCGCGCATCCTTGTTTCCCAAGGAGGAACGTTTTGAATGGTAAAACGAAGAGACAGTTTACTGACCAGTCGTTAGTAATGTTGTATCTGAACAGGATTATCTGTGGCTTGTTGGGACGGACTCGTCAGCATCACGTTGCACCGGAGGCATAGATTCACTGTATGACTTGTTCCTTCTTTGTGGTACGAAGCCGGTAGAGGCGCCGACCGCGGCCACGCATTATAAGCTCGTCAACGGAGAAATACGTAAGCTAGAAAACGGACCCCAAGCTGAATCCAGTATTTTGGTGTGGTGTACGGCGATAACGGTTTTAAAAGCAGGGTGAAAGGGTGAAAAGAAGCCCCTGCCTACACCACCTTTGCTCTTCTTGATTCTCAGCGAGTAACTCAAACGCTTAGACGGTTAAACAAGTTTCCTTTGTTACATACAATGATGCAAATCACAATGGAGATGATTGAAGGCTTTTTGATGACGGACACGATGTTGGAGGGCGTTGTGTCGGAGACGGCTCTGGCTTTAGGATGCTGGCGACCTTGGTGACTGCTTGTGAGTGCCTCCCCCACTCTCTCCCCCCACTCTCATTGCTCTCTTCCTGCTGACCGCTCACTTGTGGAAAGCTCTGAGCTCTCTTTCAGAGGTTATTTCAAACGTGCCCGACGTTGTGTTAGGTACGGACCTGGTCGTCTCCGTCGTCCACGATGCCAATAAAGTCGCTCTCGCTGCTCCAGAAAGTCTTGTTGTAAGTCTACTAACGCTAGAGAGAGGCAAGCTAGTGGCTGATAATCAATCTCCGTAGGCTTTGGTCGATGCACCTGTCAGGGACGCGTTTGTCATAAACAACACTAACGCGTCCTTCTTGACCGCCACCGAGCAATCCGCCATAACCACAGATGCCGGTTCAGTTACCACCCTGAAGGAGGAAGACCTATGAAGCGCGATGAGTGAAGTCTGTGACGAACACGTGTCCTCCCAGTTACCAGTAGACTAACGGTTTCCTCGTGTAGGGGCCTACTATTCAAGATGCGACCGTTGATGCAGACTCTCAAGGAGCTGACTCGCCTAAGAGAACGCACCGCCATCTCCAAGAGTCTATGGAATCGGTCATGGATTGGAAGCAAACGTGGTACATGCCCTAAGGTAACTCTCATTGATTATCTCCAGGCTCATATCCCAGGTCCTCTAATGATTGAGGTCAACTGTACGTCCATGCACGTTGAGGAGCCAACATTCCCAGACATGAATCAAGCGTACGAAAGAAGGCGGGCGTCACTTTCGACATATCCGGTACGCCTTCAGTTGTCTACGAACTCTCCAAATGTCTCCACTTGGCTCCATCGTGATCGTGGCCGCCGCTACCTTCTTCGTCGAGAAGGGATTCACCAACACGGCTATGGAATCACAAACGGTATCAATTCAGAACCCCAGCCTACTCCCTCAGGAATGCACTTGGGGAGAAGACGATGACTTTCTCAACAAATCACCTGACCCGAGAGACATTTTACCAGCGCCGGCCGCTGACATCATGTAACGTACCTCACTTAGCTCAACGACAACGACGGAAGGACCTTTCTCTGGCGTCGCCGATCAGTCCTTCAGCTTCGGCGTAGAGCTGTCTTTCCATACGATTTTGGCTGTGGCAGAGGTACGTTCAATCCAAGCTGGGATTAATTGAGGTTAGTTACTCATATTTTGGGACTCTTGATGCGATAGACACCTACCATCGCCGCGCTTGTCGATACAATCTGTGACCCCGCAGACGTCTCACCCGATTCGTTGACACCCTCACCGTTGTCTGCGCGTCCAATCCTCAGGGCTTGGGACGATTTTGCCACCGATGACTCCTTAATCTCGAGTTTCGACGACGTGCGATTCCTTTCCTTACTGCCGGTATTCTCGTCGGTTTTCGACGCTGACTGTGACGAGGACGAGGGCGACGACGTCGATGTCAGGGATTACTTTTGTGGTGACGCCCCACTATGCTCTTTGCCATCTTGTAGAGAGGTTGAGCCTAACGACGACAGTGCCAATCTCCCGGGCGTTCTATCTCTGTCACGGCCCCCAAAATTCAAGTAAATCAAGTGCAATGACGCGGAGGATGATGATGACGATGACGACGAAGACTTCCCTGAGGCTGTTTCGCGTTCTTCATCTTGGACTTAGGGTGCTTGGGGATCGTGCGGTTTGGAGTCGGCAGCACTGGATCAACATCACTCCTTCGAGCTTTCCCAGGGTGGGTTTTGACAAGGAGAAACAGAGACGGAGAAGCAATCGGCACAGCGAGCTAGTCATCGCAAGGCTTTCCGATGGGGATCAAGAAGGGGATGTGTGTAGTGTCAGCCACAAGATGGAGGAGAGGCCCTTAACCTCATCCAGGTGTCTGCTATTCGTGGCTCCCTTGCTGCCCCTTTAGAAGACGTCGGCGAACTCCAACACCTCGAAGCCGAGCCAGAAACTTCGTTGGTGTATCCGTTCGTTGCTCGTATGCCTCTAACACATCCTTAGTAGCCATTCATTCCACAGCTCTCCAGCCTGTCAGTATGGCCCAGTCCCGGTGAGTAGCCTCTCACTTCGGCTTCGCGCGCTTGGCGCTTTATTTATTCGAGCTAGTATGCAGCTTCTCTTCTTTCAAAAACTAGCCAATGTCTGTCGAATCCTTCCTTAGAGTCTGATTCGTTGTGAAGGAGTCAGCTGGTCGTCTTGGATCATAGGTTTTGACAGCCGAATGTCGCGGATTGCAGTGCTGGCATATCGCTTGTATCTTCACTTCACTTCAGCTCTGTTATTTACCTAGTGCTCACATCGTAGATTTCAGTACTTAGGTCCTGGACCCTTCATGTTGCTCAACTGATCACTGAGGCATGGAGGTCCAGGATTGTGTTTTCCTTTCCGTCGTTAGAGCTAGCGGCGATTGGGCAATCCGGAGGTTATCCGACCCAACTCTGCTTCGTAGTATAGTAGTCTCTTTTCTGTAGTTTGCATTCTCGTCCCTGACCATTTCCTCCATGGCTCGGGCTCGGACCTGTCATGTACGAGTCATACCTTGGTCCTGCGCATCAATGTGTTGATGTGCAAGTTCAGGGTATGGGTCGTGCAATACTGATGGGTTTGAGTCCAATGTCTCTGCTGAGCTTTCTCCCATAGCTTCCCTTTGGGAGTGAACGAGGCCAGCGGCGTTTTAGGATCAAGCGTCCTAGGCGTAAGAATAAAATGTTGAGTTGAATGTCGCATCATAGGATAAAGATATCTGTCAAACCTTGAGACATAAGTAAGGCCGCAAATACTAAGGGGTATGGCTACGCTCATTGCTCATACCACGTCCAACGAATCCACGATGGTTGAAAATAAGACGTGAAAGTCGCGTTAGGATAAGACCGAGGCATGAGCTTACCCGACACTGACAATCTTTCTTTTTCTCCTCTTAGGCTTCTTGCCTCAATTTCTCTCTCTATCCCTTCTCCTTCCCCCATCCTTCCTCCTTCTCGTCTGCGCTTCCCAGGCATGCAACAACCTCTAATCTTCATCCGACCGCCTTCACATCTGTCTTTGCTTTGCACATATTCATCTACAGAGGTAGCAGAGCCTGTCGTGCCGCTGTGCCGCTGTGCCGCCGCAGTCACTCTGGGGAGGGGCCCCTTTGATGGGACTCAACCGAATCACCTCAGGTTCACTGTTTTTCTGGCTACGATCGTGCGATGTACACCTACCTTTATGATTAGGTCAACCTGGACGACCGCGCAAGGTTCTTGACCTATCACGTGTCATACGAGGGTATTTTCAAGATTGCACCGCAGCGATGGAGCTTGAATGTTGCACACCAGTCCCGTTAGATGCAATAGTGCAGTTTAAAAATCCTGTGGTGGCATTGAAGCCTCAAGAGGCCATGATGGTCGGCACACAAGCGACGAGCCTTTGACGTACCTAGTGAACGCACCCCATGCAATTCACTGGGGGTGGACGTGCTCAGTATCCAGTCCCAGGCCGTGCAGCAGACGTTCTGAAAAGGTTAAATCGCTGTAAACTGAACGGACAGCACCACGAAAGCATTGGAGGGAACCACTGAGAAACCTGCCCTAGATGCATGACCTCGATGAACAAAACAGGACCTTCACTCAGGAACGATAGAGAAGCCAGAAAAAATCAAATTATGCAAGACGTCCGGGGATACAGAGCAACGTCCTAAGCCAAGATCAAACCCATCGCAACGGCGACAAACATGGCAGCAATGCCATCAATACCCTTGACGATCGCACCGCTCTTGACTGCAGTGCTAGTGGGAGCGGCACCACTGCCTGTGGCAGTGCCGGTAGCGGTGCCAGCGGCAGAAGCGGAAGCGGAAGCGACGCTGAGGGTGGCAGTGTTGACGGCAGTGGTGCTCGAGAACGATACAGTTGCGGTGCCGACTTCGACGGTGAAGTAGGTGCCGGCGAGAGCGTTGGTGAAGCCGGCGCTGGAAAGGTAAGTGGGGAAGTCGATCATAGTAACAGAGCTTCCGGCGGCGGGCGTGGCAGGGGCCGTAAAGGTGCTGGGCTGAGCGTAGACGAGGATGGTGTAACGATGGGGACCAGAGCCGGCTATGAGAACGTGAAGAGAGTATTTTTAGACACGGGTCGACGGTGAGGCTCTAAGATTAGTACTTACAGGCAGGACCGGGCCCGGCGTAGTTGATGACAGCGGGCGTGGTGTTGGTGAACGTCAAGACGTCAGCGGTCAATGTTCCATAGCCTACGAGTCTCGCGTCAGTGCTTTTGTCGTTTCAACAAAGTCATGGAGAATCAACCGTACTGAGGTCATTTTGTAGGTAGTGAGTGTTGACACCCTGCGCATTTGCCGCACCGGGAACGTCCCCATCGATCATCATGATCGTGTACTTGGTGCTGCTGTTGAACGCCCCACCAGTCGCGAAGTCGGCATCGGTCCCAACGACATTGATGTTGGGCATGGCAGCCACTGACGCCTCGGGGATGGCTTGGCCGGTGGTGCTACAAAACCAAATATGAGCGCTTAGCACTGAGATGCCACCCTTGAAGCGGCTTTCACGTACATTGATCCAACAGATGCGAAGGTCACATTGAGAAGCGCAACGGGGTTGAAGGTGGGGACGACAGACTATGTTAAGAAAAAATCTCGGTCAGTTTTGAAAGACCATTTGTCCTCCGTCCATCAATCAAACGTACCGGGGTCAGCAGCGCGTTGACAAACTCTTGCTGAAGAGTCGCAATGGCGAGAGGGGTAGCGGCTAACATGATCAAGCATCTGGTGTTATTTTCGCCAGCAAAAAGGAGTCTCCAGCAGACATACGAGCAGCGAAAACGGGAGACGCGACGAAGGCGGCGAGAGCAGCGAATGTGACTTTAGAGAACATTGCAGAGATAGAGATTGTGGTGGTAAGAGAATGTGGGTATGAGTAGATCTTTATACGCCTGGGCTGGAGACGGTGCTGAAACGGGCAGTGAGTGGTAAGAGGTGAAGCGAGCCAAGCATATTCCCGCGTGTACGAACAGCCCCGTTTGGGGCCACCCTTTCGTTCGCCAAGAATATCCCTAAACTCAGCAGGAACAGCAATCCGATTATAGCCACGCCTGCGTATCTGCTGTGAGCGCTCGCCGGTCTGCGCTCGGGCCATTTTGAACACTTTGTGGAGGAAATCGTGAATCAGCGATCGATTCTGTATTGGGGATGCGGCTTCGTCTTCTTGTTCCATGTCTGGTTGATCAGTGGCCCAATGTTGCCGAGATCGTCAAAGCTTTGGAAGGCGCATCCATCAAGACGACATACGAATTGCTCTTTTCGGGACCTCCTGAAGTCATCTATGGCAGACTAGACATGGCGCTTCTCACATTCCCGCAATTCACAGAACTGCACGAGCAGATTGCTTTGCTCTCATCTACCCAAGGAGAGACGGGCCCACAAGCCTATAGCCACGAGATGGAGGAGGAGGCGGCCATCGTTGGTGGGGATACGGGCGTCGAGGACTTAGACAATCTACTGGCTGGTGCGTTCAGCGCGTATGGTGTTGTTGAACTCTCTGGATCAATGGCTTCCCTAATGGTATGCCATCTCTTCACATCGTACGCTCAATGCTAAATCTGTCCTGTTTTTCAGGCTTTATGGGTCGTCCTGCGTCATCTTACGCTCTATGAGGATTCTGACTCTTGGTGGATCGACACTACTTCGGACTTCTCTGTCGACCAAGCTGCGGCGATCACGCAAGCTATTCAATCGCAGGTGAGTACATGGATGTCAACTCTTGGATCGAATAGATAGACTGGCTACGTCACATATCCATACAGACATCATTGGCCGCCCTGGACCGCTTGCAAATCTGTTCTGCTGTCAATTTGACTGCCGTACACGACGTCCTCGATGCTCTCGCCGTTAGTTTGAATGTAAGAACAATCAAAAGATTTTTAGTGGAGTGTTTATTTACGTAGGTGGTTCTCAAAAGGCGCTTGCTCAGGACGATCGCCAATCCCCTCAAACCCGCTACGTTATCATAGCGTCCATCAACCACTTATTCCCATTCAGCGCATCGACATCGCAAGGCCACGCCATATTGACCACTTTTATGAGACATATATCGTTGATGGCCAGGCAGCATCGATTCACTGTCATCGTCAGTCCATATCGACTCTTGAGGAAGGACGAGACGGGATCAATGAACTATATCCATAGGTAATCAATAATCCCGTCTCAAGTCAGCCGACGAACGTTCTCTCGGCATTTTCATCGACTGTCACCAAACCAGGATTGGGCCCGACGTTCACGTATCTTTGCGACAACACCATCTGGCTGGCTAATGCTGAAGACGTATTCGGTGATCACGACACGACACTTATTGAGCTGCGACGGAGTGGAGGGGATGGCAGACAGGTGCACATTGCGGAGGTATTGAGGTCACGAAATAGTGTGAGCCAATCCTTTAGCGTTGTACTCGCTTAATTGCTGCACGGCTGATACAGAAATGGCGTTGACAAGTCATGCAGCACTTGGTGTCCGTTCGTGATTCGCGACGGGGTTGCTCTAGAACCATTGGATTGGTAGGAAGGCTTCCCAAGGCGCGGGATCGCTGCACAATGAGAGCGCGAGTGTGGGTAATAATATATTCGTGTCTAATGGAACATGCGTGATCTTGGGAGTTAGCATGCTTGCGCATGAGCTTTGGGGACCCAAGGTGGCTTACAGTGTCTGCATAACATTGTCTCGCTATGATTTGCTGGAATGCGACGCTATGGCTGGTAACGGACCATGCCCAACAGATTGCCTCCGTTCTCGAAGCATAGCCTCCTTCTCGTGTATCATCTCTATCTGTCGGTGCTCTACGCCATCTGCCCAGTAGCCGAATGCGCCGAATGCTGCTGTTGCTACCGCATATGCTACTGGCCCTGTTGAGTGCAACACAGAAGAACGAGGGGGTCAGCCAAAGACGACATCACAAGCCCACAGCGCAAAAAGATTCGTCTCATGAACGGAGCTCCCAACGAGGACTGACCAGATGTGAGCGGCCGCTTTTGTAGCCCCAGCTGGAACATCCGTGTGCCGATTCCGAATGCAGCAAAACCTAGGACGTTAGACAATATCGCCATAGAGGTTATTTTCCTCCAGATGCTAGTGCGTAGTAAAGAATATGAGAGTTGTATGGAGGCTAGGCGAGAGGCTCCGTCGACGTTGGGTGGGAAGGAATAATAGACCGTCGAGATGCGAATCTTGTAACGAACATTTGGGATGCCACCAAAGCAGTCCAAGCAGCTTTAGACGTTGACTGAAAGCAGAGGGATTTCGCCCAATTTACATCCTTCCATCTGTTTCCAAGGCATATTGCTTCCTCTTTGATACTGCTGAAAGAATATGGAAGCTCTCGCACAGCAGCCCCCTGAGACAGTCGCAAACTCAGCGAAGAAAGATGAGACTGAAGCCAAATTGAAGATCGGAAGGGAGAAGAAGGAAGGTGGTGACAAGGCATTCAAAGAAGGTGATACGAAAGCTGGCGAGTAACTTTCCTGGATCACTTGTACTATCTGTGAGTGCCGTGTCGGGCCCCCATTGATATGTGGTTCGCCTCTCCACCACTAGCTCTAAGGCAGTATCATGAGGTCAGCTTGATCGCGTTTATCAACGCTACTCCAACAGCTCCGGTAGCTGGTGAATTGAACCCTCATCTGATGGGTAGGCCATGATGTATGTCCAAGGTGTGGACAAGTCGGTTCTCGGGTCAGCGGCATGCCCTTGCCCTTAGACGCCCACCGACACGCGCCAACTGACGCTACCACCCATAGCGCTGTAGACCAATTGGCCAAAACCGAGGATGGGAAAAGCCCCAAGACAGAGGTATTATCTCATTTCTACTCGTAGACTAAATAGTAATGAACGCATGTTGATGGTCTATAGGCAGATATCCTACTTGAGAAGCTTCAGTCCAACATATGTGGTACGCTCTGCTTTATTTATCTGTCCTTAGACTTACCGACTCCTACTCATTACACACGTTAGCCTGTCATATCAAGAACGAGAACTGGAAGCGAGCCGTGGAAACCGCAAATCAGGTAAGGCCGCTAATGTTGGTCTTTGAGCAGGCTCCTCACTTGGAAATCTCCTTCGATAGATCCTCAAGAAATCCCCAGAGAACAAAAAGGCTCTACTGCGAAAAGGCAAAGGTCTCCTGGGCCAGGGCTTCACCGAGAAGGCGATAGATGTCTTCCAGGCTCTGGAGAAACAAGATCCAGAAGGTATCACATTGAGAGGGGGGAATGATTCTCAGTCCTGACTCCTTTTCTTCGACACCCTTAGATGCGGAGGTGAAGCGGGAACTCGCGGCGGCGAGAGCCGCAGATAAGGCTGCCACTTCAAAAGGCCTGAAGAAGTTCAAAGGTCAGCCTATACTTCTATAGTATTCCCTTCTTCAACCGAAATGCTAACGAAATTATCCAGGCTTCCTTAACAGGCCTGGTGCAAGTGGATCCAGCGGTGACGTGGAGGAAGTGACGAATGTGCTCGAGGTGTCCCGGATCGAAGAAGTATCATGAAGGAAAGATTCCTCGCTCGTCTTGGTATCTCAACGTCGCCTTTGCAATTAAATGATCACAGAGTACACAATAAAGGGGGTCTGATATTACATACGTTGTACCTCTGATGGAACGGTTTGACTTTGGCATCGTCGTGACTCTATATTCAAGGAGCAGCGATGCCAGGATGTAATTCGGAAGGAAGGAACTCACCTTAGTTCTGCAATCACTATGCTACATCGCAAGGGTTTTGTTGCAAAGAAACTTCACCCATCACCTGCCTTGAATGAAGAATATCATCAGGCGAACTCCATCGTTTGGAATCAGTGCGACCAGTTATTCATCTGCCTCAGATTGCTTGAAAGCGTCGCTCGATCGTTGAGTATGACGTTCTGCGCTCGACGCCACTTTACCAATTCTTTGTCTGATGCCTTTGAACTATTAGACGTCCTGGATGCCTGTATGCACACATGAGTGCTATACGGCGTTATCAAAAGCATTTCTCCTTTTCTTCAAGCTGTGCGGGAGGTATACTTTTCAACTCTCGAAGAGCAGGGAAAGTGGGGAACCGTACCCGAGCGCGACAACAGCTGAGGCTCGTAGGGGTTTTCTGTAGCGCCTTCAATGCTCCAGAAACATATAATTATCTGCAAGTCGACAACAAACGTTAAGCTATCTGGGCTGGTCGGCTGTGACCCCATTGGCTCTATCGGGCCATTGGAATCTTGCCTGGTTATTGAGCGCTTTCAGAAGCACACTCGTGCACCAATTGGAGTATGTGTAAAGGGTGAGCCTTACGCTCTCCCTAGTTGTTTGAGAACTGCGTCTCCATTCGCGCAGAGTAAATCGTGTGGCTGCTGCTTTATTGTCACTCAAGGCAACGTGACCGCGCCAGCGGCCCGCATGGTTGACTAGATCGAAACGTATTCAGTTGCAAAAAGCGGTTTTTCTTTTCTTTTTCTTCCCTTCAGCCTTTCCTTCATCCTAGCCCCTCGCTCTCGCATCCTGCACAGGCCATTGGTCTTTTCTCTATCGAAGTCATCCTATGCGCTCACGAACATCACAGCTTGTCGGCCGTCAAGTTTCCAAACGACGGATGTTTTCCTTGAAAGCAGCTTCTGAGGGCATCAGAGGAGAGGTTTTAAATGCTCTGAAGCCTTTGGAGATCACTATAACGAAGGTGGCGGCTGTCGTCAGTCAAAAGAATAGTGATGCCTCGAATAGCGCCATCGTAGACAATGTAAGGGAGAGCAACTGGCCATATCGTCATTCTCCGTCAACTGAGTTTCCTCCCGCAGTCTACTGTCGCTTCACCTGATATCCACGATGGAGGTAGTGGAAGACGAGAAGATATCAGTGCGCCAGGTCCTGCCTCTCCAAGTGTAGTGTCCGTGAAGCTCTCCTCGTCGTTCACTCTACCCCCGACTGCTCCTCTCGTCGCTGACGTTCAAGACTTATGTGTACCCCGAGCTCGACACCGCCCACCGCAGTACCAAAGCCCTAGTGATGCAGTGTCGTCGCAGACATTCTACGTGAAAGTATCCAGGTGCGCTCGCGAGCGTTCGTGCTATCACTCCTTGGAAGCTGATTTTTTTTTTTTAGATTTCTGTTCCAGGAGTTCGCCATAGCTTCAGCTGCTGTCGATTGTGGCGGTGGAGAGCCTTCAGGCCCCATCTCCCCAGGCGCAGGGTCCGCCACCCTCTCGCCATGCATTGCATCTCCGACCGCCCCCTTCCCCTTCGACTTCGGAGACTCATGCGTCCCTCAATACCGCCCGCAACCGTATTATCCGAGCTGGAATGATGGTGCATATCCATCATTCTCTGCGGTCTATTCTATCCTACCTCACGTGCCATCTGGGCGCTTGGGTGAGTACCACACCTTGGCTCATTCAGCACTGAGCTCACGAGTTATAGATCCAGTATCATGCGCTCCAACAGGACCACCCAGAGGTAGTGAATTATCCAGCCCATCATGTTACAGCCAAGAATCTGGTCTGGCCATCGAAGACTCAACGCCGAATCTGACCAGTAGGTCGTCTACAAATACCATATTATGCGTGTAGCTGACAACCCTGCGGCCTACAGTTACGGGAGCCTCGTCCTACTTCTGCGGGAATGAGCCGGATAGCTTTGGCAACGCCCTCGGGACCACTCCCACCCCCGCCTCCGCCCTCACCCCCGCTAATCTCATCCGCATCAACGTTGCTGAAGGTGAGTTGAATCCGGCCATGAAGACTTTCTACTACAGCCTCAATAACGTAAATGCTCTCCAGACGAAGCGATTCTTGACGCCCGGCGCATCTGCGCCAAGGCTTTCGATGGCCCTCTCAACACGCAACCCATCGCTGGTGAGTTTCCTGGATTCTAAATTCTTTTGTCGCTAACCATGAGTCTCCCTTATAGACCCTGGCGTATCTCCAGCTGTGCTGGAGCTCCATCGTCTCATGTTTCCTGAGCCTCCCGCTGATGTCACCGTCGGGTTCCAAGACACAAATCCGCCAATGGAGATGCAGGTGAACGAAAAGCTCGCCAACTACTTCTGAGTCAGGAAGCCGGCCCGTACCAGCCCGTACCCCAGAGACGCTCACCACGAAGGTCAAGGACCTTGGTAGAGGGTGAGTCATTTGTTGACCGCATCGAGCTCGTTTGATACTGATGAATGGTGCTTATAGGGCTGTCGAGCTTCACAAGTCCCCTTCTGACGACTTCATCTCCGTCAAGCAGTCCTCTTAGATCGCAAATGCTTCGGATCCAGCCCACACCACTGTTGAACGTTTCCCATCGCCATGGTCGAGTAGGCCCACATAAGTACCACGAAGGATATCGTACACCTTTCCGAGGAAAGGAGCTCTGAAAAAGACTTAGAAGCAATATTGAGTTATACGAGGATGGGGTACATCCACGGCACTTCGCTTTCTGGTCTGATGAAGTGTCAAGTAAGTGGGCGATGGAAACCCGCGCAGTGACGATGCACCAGGTAGGACATCCATCTTAACGTCAGTCTCAATGTCTCTAGACTGACGCCTATTCCTATTCCTTCCTAGCTGCTCGCTGGGGCGCTCGAGTTGGAGGCGCGCGATGTGGTTCATGCCGACATCAAGCCTCAGAACGTCATGCTCTCACAAGACGGTTACCTCGTCTTTTTCGACTTCGGCTTCACCAGGATTGGAGGCTTGGTACTGGTATCCGGCCGAACCGACGGCCATAAACCAAACGAAATGGCCTTCGGCCTTCATTGGGCCTGTAATGTCTTCGCAAGTGGCGTGGCAACGTGTGAGAGTGACCTCACGGGAATAAGGACGGATGCGGAACTAGGGCAAGGACTAGGGACTAGGGACAAGAGAGCAAGGGGTACAAGGAATTCGTGAGGTAGTGATAAGATTGATCGGATGCTGTTCCCAAGAGGGAACAGCCTACTATAAGTACATGGATATATGGAAATATAGACGTTGAGGCGAGCTTACGATAGTGCAGACAACAACAAGAACGAGCTTACAACAGGGCAGACAGCAAAGTAAGGAATTCGCCCGGCAGCAGCCGCCGGGACTGGCTCGCTCGTCAGTGCTGGGCACGCCAGGTAGTGACTGGTGATTTGAATATGATTGAGATGGTGGATTCTCGATTATGGAAGTGGGATCCTCGGTAGCCGATACCAAGCCCAGGTCTCTCGGTCGTTTATGCAAGTCTAATTTAGGGCCGTTCATCTCTAAACCCTAACGGTATAAGAATTTCCTGTGACGATCAATGTATTCAATAACAAAGTATATACAGCACACACACAGCGGTTGCAAGAAGGGAATATTTTCAGGTAGAGATGTCCGTCGTCTGCACATAGCGTATAGCGGCGGCACATTAGAATACCAAGACTTCACCAGATGTTGTGCCCAAGGCTATCTGAGACCCATGAACCGCCCATTTACTAACATCTACCGCCAGATAGCAAAGGTGATGATCGAGACACATGACCCATGGTAGTTGCCAGCGGACGGAATACCGTGCATTGAGATGCGAAGCTTGAGTATGAGTGGTCCTTTCTGCTTCCGAGGGTGTTGGTGTGGTGAGATCGCATTCAAGTCGAGGACCAGATGCTAGGCGGGCCAAAATGTGCCGACTGTCAGGAGAGAACGCGACGGACGCGATCCAACGACTGTGGCCCTTAAATGTTGCAAGCTGGTCACCGTTCTGTATATCCCAGACACGGACGGTTTTTTCATCGGAGCCAGAGGCGAGGCGGTCGCCGTTGGGAGAGAACGGGACGGATGTGACCCAATCGCTGTGGCCCTTGAATTTTGCGACCTCGCCATCCTTCTGTACATCCCAGACCCGTACAGTGTGGTCATTGGAGCCAGAGGCGAGGCAGTCGCCGTTGGGAGAGAACGCGACGGATGTGACCCGATCCCTGTGGCCCTTGAATGTTGTGACCTCGCCACCCTTCTGTATATCCCAGACCCGGACGGTCTAGTCGCTCAGGCCTGAGGCGAGGAAATTCCCGTCACGAGAGTACGCGACACATGTGAGCCCTGCTTTGGGGTGCTTGACTTGGAAGCATGCACCCCATCCCATCTCTTGCCCGACCCAAATGAACACAGAAAAATCGAGTGTGTGTTCATACATCTTGTACAGAGGGCATCTCAGCGTGAAGGCTAGCGCTGACGCGTACGTGCCCCCAGTGCCCCCACCAATCGCCTCATGGAAGCGTTCAACGAACCGCTGCCAATCTCTCACAATCCCTAGTCTGTCTACCTATGGGTGGCCAGTACGCTATATGACAAACAAAATTCAATGTCATGCACAAGGCCACTAACCAGCTCTATCACTGACCAGCAACCACTGTTCCACTAGGCTCAATAATGTTCTCACAGTATACAGATAGTCGAGAAGGCTCAAAACCTCTATCTAATCCAGTAACTTTGTACCCACAAACGTCTCCACTGCTCGTCCTAGAAGATCAATGTCCTCTCCAACAACGTCCTTCTCCGCGTTAGCGACTGAACGAGCCAGGTGTGACGCCCAGTGGAAGCATGCACAACGGATGTGGGACGGAACCCCGGCTTTCAGCCGTTCCTGAAGGTCTTTTGCGTCCCGCTTCGGTTTGGGTAGGAGGTTGAGGCCACACATGTCCCTGTTCAGCGACTCAACCAAGAGATTAAGGCAAAGAAGGGCCATCTGCGAGTGTTGCTGTACCGCATCTACGAAGAACCGTTTGTCGGAACATCGATCGGGATTCGTCAGAGAGTTGGGGAACGAGGGGTGAATCAGTCAAAGCGGTGTCGAATCCACGTTGTCGTTGGGAACGATGACAACGGAGTGTAGCTGCTCCAGACTTTCGGCCACAGTGTCTGGTTCCAGTCCTAACAGCAACTCCAATGACCTTGGCGAGAGCGTATCGAACAGAGCAACCGTAGCTCCTAAGACCGAATGCAGATTTTGTAGTTCCTCCCCATAGCCATCGTGATCTTCTGGGAGGATCGCCTTCGATATTATGGCCGAGTATATGGCGTCCAGAGCCCGGTATGGAGCTGATTGCTTTCCTCTGTCCGCCGCTTTCCCCGTTCCGACAAGTTGCTTTGAATCGGTGTAGCTATTCTCTGCCAGCAGCAGCACATCTAGCCGTGCCTTCCGCTTCTTCAAACTCTCATGTCGCGAGTCTGCGACGACATTTGCCGCAATGGATGCTATAATGAATAAGTTCCCAGCCATCTCCACCAAGCGCTCGAGGTCACTGTCGGTCGCCAAAAGCTCCGGGTCCCGTTGTAGACGACCGCGAAGGTAAAGCCTGATGTCCGTCTGAACAATGTGATCCTCGATGTCATGGAGTTCTGCAACGCGCGACACGGATTCTGTGACTGATGACGCGAATTCAGCCCGTAGCTCAACTTCGGGGCGGCTGGTGATGAAGATGCGAATACGGAGTGGGGGAGGAAGTTCCTTGACTGCTTCAGCTAGGAGCCTCAGGAGCATCTGAGCGTCTGTTGTATCTCCGCACTCGTCCAAGGCATCGAACACAAACACCGAAGGAGACGGTGCGTCAATTACATCCCATAACGGTTTGTTCGCCTGTGACGGGATCTCTGCAGGTGTTACTGGCGTATCGAGAGAAACCCACATCTCCTGATGGCCAGTCAGAGAGAAGTGCCTCGATAAGCCCCCCTCGGGGGAACCGGCAGGGCCACGTGGTTAAACCCCACAATTCTGGCTCTAAACCAGGCTGTACTCTGGTGAGGCAACATGCCTTGCTGGGGATAGCCTCCCTGAATATCCAGGGAATCCATAGCTCAGGGGTGAGATCTTAGACCTATGGAGGAACAGATACAGGGAATAAGCTTGCCCAGGCCATAAGGCTTATAAAGCAATGCAAATGGGGCATACTATCCCTGCAGGAAACCTACGAGTCTATCAAGGCTGCACAGGACCTGGAAGCCTTCCCCAACCCTAGGACCAGCCACTCAGCTGGGACCATAATACTTGTCCTGAAAGATAAGGTCAAAGTTAGTGAAGGGAAAGCTGCACTCACCAATGAAATACTGGTGGAGGGGAGAGCAGAAAGGTTAAACTTTAAATGGAAAGGCACTGAGGAGCTATCAATAGTGAACATCTATGCTCCCAACAACCTAAACGCAGCCCTGAGCTTCTACCAGAAGCTTAAGGACAAACTGACAATGAGGAAACCCACTGTACTCATGGGGGATTACAACCACATTGAGGCGGCAATAGACAGACAGTCTAACAAACCCCCCCACCTGATGCATCAATTGGCATGCTCCAGAAGATGCAGCATAACCTCCAACTTGAAGACAGGTGGAGGGAACAGAACCCAGTAACCCACATGTTTACATGGACCTCACCAAGAGAAAATAGGGATGGAACATGTTTCTGATCTTGTCTAGATAGGATTCTTATCTCCAAACACATGTCCAAGAGGGCATATGTCTGAGGCCAAGTTTCCTCAATGGGCCTAAGTGACCATGACATGGTCACAATGGAAATGTCAGACAACTTCTCACCTAAAATGGGCCTAGACCCATGGAAGATGAAAAGAGAAGACCTAGATGACGAGTGGACCACAGAGGAATGTAGGAAATACCTACTGTCAGTGGAAGACAGGATCACTATCAGGAGTGAAAACTTCATGAGAGTGTAGCTGGATGTGAAAGTGAAGATTAAGAAAATCTTTGCAGATAGACAAGAAATGTGTCAAGTGCTGAAAGGAAAAACACTGAAGGCACTAAAGAAGCACGTGCTCTACCTAAAGAAGAGCCCCTTATATCCAACAAACATTGAGCTCCAGGACACTGTCCTTGAACTTGATGAGAGAATTGGGAATATCAAACAACTGAAGATGGAAGCAGAAGCTGCATCATCAGCC
>WSTV01000150.1:0-55511 GCA_019632285.1 Tulasnella sp. 332
CTGCCATCTGGACCTCTTCCTGAAACTCTAGCATATGTCCCTTGCCGACCGTGCAGGCAGTCTCAACAACCTCGCGACTGCCATCACAACCCGTTATAGCCTGGATGGAGACCGAGCGGACCTGGAGACGGCCATCGGGTACCATAAACAGGCCCTTGAGCTCCGCCCTCCAGGACATCCCGACCGTGCAGCCAGCCTCAACAACCTCGCGAATGCCATCGAAACCCGTTGTATATAATACAATCGTGGAGCAACTTCCGGTCCACTCGTGGGTGCACCTTTCGTGCCACGACCACCAGGACCTTCTTCAACCCTTCCGATCACGATTCCAGCTTCAGGACAGATCTCCCAACACCCAAGAGATGATCCGCATAGACCTTCCGAATGCCGAATTCGCCTTCCTCTCAGCATCTCATACTGCAACGGGTGATATCCGTGCACCCAATGAGGGACTGCATCTCGCGGGGGCTATGCAGTTCGCGGGATTTCGAGGGGTGGTAGGATCACTATGGGCTAGGCATAACATCGATGGGCCGGATGTTGCTGAGGCGTTCTGCAAGTTTGTGTTTCATGATGGAGAGGAGGGGGTATATCACAAGGACGCTGCCAAGGGGCTCTACAAGGTCACTACTGCACTTCGGAAGAACATTCCTCTAGATCGTTGGATCAACTTCATTCACATCGGCGCTTAACATTTCGTTCACATCGGTGCTCATATTCCTACTCAAAACATCTTCAATAGTCTTAGTTTTTGTGAGTTCCGCAGCAACCCAGGCATCTAAATCCACGCTTATCACCTTTTTATCTCCATATTAGTCGTCTCAACTGTCTTTCTCTTTTAATCCCCAGACCATAGATCTCGCATCGATATAATGTTCTTGCCACGATGGCGGCTCCGCCCAGGGTGTCTAGGCTTATCTTGTATCCAGGACTTCAAGCCTCCTGATATGTCACGGCAGGCTCAGGTTGACGATTGATTGACTGAATCATCAGTCAGCTAGCTCAGGGCGGTATGGTATGCTCGTGTGAAAGAAAACCGGGCGTTTGACATTTCGATGCGCCCAGTCCGACTTCTGGAACGGCGAAATCTCTAAATTGGAATCAGACGCGACGTTGTGGTCATTTTGATTTGCGGCATCCGGTTATGACGCATATTCTACCGTGCCAGTGCTTCAGCGTCCACGCTCTTCCGAGGCTCCCATTTCAAATATCCAAAACGCTGGATATTTTCAGAGGCTTAGTAGTCTAGCCCCTGCGCATGCCACCGGGTTCCCAAAGCAAAGTCGTCAACTGCGTGTACTTCAGGCTTGATGTGTCTTGCAAATGATCTGTTGGCAACTGTGGGGTCAGTGCTAGGTCTCTGGTGCCTCTTGGCGCCGCGGTCATCTCCCGAGTTGCTTCTACACGCCATATGGACAACTTGTGGTTGGACTCTCAAAGTGGGGAAAGTGTCCTTCCACACACCTGCGGCCGCGATAGTCTATACCTTTTCTATATCGAGAGACACGGGGCATTTAGATAACATCAGCTACGGCGAGCATCGGCGGATTGAGTGTGCTCTTGGCGAGAAGTCCGACGACCTTGTTGGAGTCAGGCCAGAGTGAACTTAATCCTTCCCAGTGCCTGCAGTACGGACCCGAGGAGACGGCTGGTCCAACCAAGGCTTTCCACTTGCCGACGCTCAGCCGGTCCCGCTTATAGCCGGTCAACCTGCAACGCGTCTTCCGAGACTCTCACTACTCCACTCTCTTTTGCGTGCGACTTAAAGAATGTGCTGATCCACTACGCTGGCTAGTCTCTTTCAAGATTAATCGGCGCGGGTACCCCTGCTGAGGGTGTCAAAGGCATCCTTAGCGCCATGCTAGGCCCGTCAGACAGATCCCTTTTCCCCTTCATACTTCGCCCGATCAAGCCGCTCCCTGCGCTGATGTTCGTCTATAATTAGAGAAGTTGGTATGGTGTGTTTTCAAGGCACCGTTGACGGAATTTCAAATTAGACTCATCCGGAAATGCTCGGCGGTTTCCTCCTCCTCTCCTTTTAACCAAGGTCTTGGGAGCTCTCCTTATATTGAAGCTTGAATCCCTGTTGAATGCCCGAACAGTGCAGGAGAGGGTGCCGTGGCTGATCTCTTGTGTGGGCAGCAATCCTTTCAAGCCGGTATCGACACTGCGGCACTACTGCGGCATGCTCCCTTCCCACACCCTGTCATTTAAGGCAACTCATCGAACTGAAGCGAAACCGCGTTGCCATCTTTGCTATTTTGAGGTCTTGACGACACAGATGATAACGGACACCTTGTCAGCTTCCACTCTGCCAAAGCATGCGATGCTGCTCACATGAAGGCCGCTTGCGAGATCTTCCCCGCGTGCGTCAGTGGTGGTAGTTGGCTGGCACTGCCCGTCGATGGAACGAACCGGCATGGCGCCGAGTCTAAAATTTGATGTACCCTGTTATAGAGGCGGCTCGAGCCATAGTTTCCTCCTCGAGATCCCGTGCAGCGTGAACTATAGCGTCCGGACCTCTGTCGGAGGCTGAAATGACGAATGATTGAGTCCATCTGCCTTGAATGACATCAAACCTGTCAAGCGTGCGTGCAATCGCCAAGGTTCAAAGTCTGATCCCCCACAGGTATGCGGGCTAGATGTTTCGTAAATTATCCCATCAATAAGAAACACACGAAATCTCATATGAAAGCGCCCAAGGACAAGGCTTCTGGCCAAGGAAAATGATAGCAACACCGCGGGCTACCGTGTACCTCCCTCGCTATTCCCGCCATGCACTTTCCGGTTAACCCTAGGCGATGGATCCCGAAAGGGAATTAATAGGAGTCACTGCAAGACTTCAAGAGCATAAAATTATCATTAGATAAGCGCCGTATAGCAGGCATTGTAGGGGGGCGGGAGCGGCGGTTTCATCAAGCGCCAAAATTCCGGATTATTATCCATCTAGAACGTGCCTCGCTCTGATTGACATGTCAAGTGCCGACAATCTTTGGTGGCATGGAAGAGAACCTGTTTCGAGAAGGGTATGCACTGTCATCGAGGATTTTTTTCCACAGCGGGTTGCTCGTTTTTCCATCTCCAAGCACGCCTTCAGCAGTTCTTGATACTTTCTAGGATGGAGCCAATTTACATACCCATTTCCTTGGGGTTTTTTAACCATCCATTGACACCTTGTACAAATCGGAGGTGTCTAGATCTATTCCTTTCGTCCCACTATCTTAATCTTGTTTATATCCAGTTCATCAGAGATCGGATGATCCTGCCGCCTGGATTCTTCTATCGTCATACGCGAAAGCAGTGGGTGTAAGATCTCCTGCGGCCATGGGAGTGCGGCTGTCGAAGGTAGAGACTCATTGGCAAGACAACATTTCCGGCTGGGACTAGTGCATCGAACTTCTCGAAGTATGTTTTGAAGGACGGTACATTATCCTGGCATGCTCAAACGGGTCATCAGAGCGGAACGCTTCTGCTCTCGAATAGCTGAGAGCGTCGAAACGACCGATCAGTGAATTTCACCACACTTGGAATGCAGTTCATCCGCTGGCATCTTCAACTACGACGGAACGGTTGCGCATTGAGACTCCACAAACAAAGTCAGCATTAAAGCACCTTGCATAAAGATGATAGAAAGTGTATGAAGCTCAGTCTTTCCTCGTCGGAGCGTCGGGGATATTGAGAGCTGATCCATGATTCGACGTGGCGTACGAGACCAGAGCTGGGATGTTTGGGGATAAGATACTCTTTGTGGATCCGAACACTGTATTACTGGTTTTGAAGCCTGATGGATTGATCCCTAGCCAAACCCTGACCTGTACTACCTTACAAGGTATAATGCATCAGGGCCGAACGGTGTCGAAAACTGGAGTTTCGATCTTACCACCTGCGGAGGCTCGACTTATTATTATAACCTTTGAATACTTGAGCATGCGGTTTGCACCAAGTGAGGTTGACCCTTGGTGCGAAGGTTTTGATATAGTCACTAGTTGAACATCCTTTCGCGGCGTAGGATACATTTGGATGCACATCTACCAACCTCTTTCGAATCTCTAAGCTGACCTTCTGAGGGCAAGGAAGTAGCAAGATTTGAGGGATCGGCTCCATCGGCTCACGACTTCTGTTCGACGAGCTGAAAGTTTTTCTGCAGCCGGAACGCAGTCTGGCCGGCGGGCCGTATGTTATGTCAATCAGAGGATAAAACGATGCACGAATTACGTTCGCAGCTTCTTTCAATCTAATTCGAAGAATGGAAGGCGGGGAAATGGTAAGCCCCATCAACATGTCACGTGCAGGTTGTTCACAGTTTTTCACCTACCTTGAACTGGTGCATCCGAATAGTATGATAGAGCTTAGTTTGTTCATCTGTATGAGTGGAAAGCAATCCAGTGATGATGCCGTGGCTATCACCGGGGCCCCCTGTTGATGATCTGACCCCGGATTTCTCTACCTCGGTTTCGAAGATCAGAGGGAAGAAGGATCGGGCGGCACCCCTTGCAACATTTGACCGGTCGTTATCCCTCCGAGCTCATGCCATTGCGGCGCGGCAGCGTGGGCAGTGACGAAGAGATCACCTGGTGCGTACGGGTAGATCCCTGGTTATACAGTGTAGATAAGTTCTTGCGCTACTTTGATGCTACTGTCGCCCTTTCGTTGCAGGAATCCGAATCCAGGAAGGTCCAAATCTTTCAGCCTATAAAATGGGGCATCCAAGAGCGGAATAAACTCTAGAAATACGATATATCCTTATCGCAAAACGATGGGACCCCGATCTCTCTGTGGACGCCTTTTATCTCTGGCACTTGCTTGCCTTGTTGCACCCAAACTCGCCAAAGCCAGCTTACAGATCGTTCCGGGGGCCACGTGGACGGCACCTAATACCGGTTTGCACATCCAGGCGCACGGCGGCCAGATCACCTATTCCAATGGGCTGTATTATTGGAGTGAGCACCATTGGTTTGAAAGCACATACCGAATTAATCCCTCAATCCGGCTTTTTTTCTCTCATTGCCTTTAGTCGGAGAAAACCATCAAAATGTACGTTCAACCATGTGTAGTTGACAGATCTCGCCTCCAGTGCTGAGGCTGTGCTCTCTGCACAGGGATCAGCTTTCCAAGCTATACCTTGCTATAGCTCCTCTGACCTCGTCCAATGGACGTTTGTGAATAACCTACTCACTGTGCAAGGAAGCGGCGACCTTGGCCCGAACAGGGTGGTGGAACGACCCAAAGTGCGTCTCACGCCAGATATCATATGAGCATAATCAACCTCACATCCTTCGCACCTGAAAGATCCTCTACAACGCAGCGACCTCCAAATGGGTTATGTGGATGCATATTGACAACTCCTCCTATGGCGAAGCCAAGGTCGGCGTCGCTACATCTTCGTCCATCTGCGGCGCATACACGTATATTTCCAGCTGGCAACCGCTTGGGTTCCAATCGAGAGACATGAGCTTGTTCGAGGATACGAATGGTATAGCTTACTTGCTCACAGAGGACGTGAGTCTAGGGCACTCCCTCCAATTGAGGCTATGGCTAAAGGATTCCTCTAGCGTGCCAATGGTCTTAGAATCGATGCACTCTCGTCCGACTACCTCAATGCCACCACTGCTACTTATCTCTACGCCCAAGATTACGAAGCGCCGGCCATGATCAAGTCCAACGGAGTGTATTTCATGTTTGCTTCTCATGAGTCTGGCTGGGCTAGCAACGACAACATATATTGTACCGCGACAAGCTTGACTGGCCCCTGGTCGGCATGGCAGGTAAGATAATATTGGCCTCCTTTCATCACAGAGGATCCGCTGACCTCTCCTACCCTACCAATCGAAAGACTTTTGCGCCTGCTGGGACGAACACGTATAATTCCCAGACTGCCTTTGTTCTTCAAGTGGGGAACAACTTCATGTATATGGGAGGTGCGATTCTAGACCACATGTCTCCTCCTAATAGCGCATGACGTTTCTCATTCCACCTATCTGAAAACAGATCGATGGGTCTCAACTAACCTCATGGCTTCTACGTACATTTGGCTTCCCCTGACCATTAGTGGCACCACCGCATCCATGCCTACCAACTACGTCAACTGGGTCATTAATGTGAGCACCGGGGTGATGGGAGGGGGACCTGGCGAAACCACATATGAAGGTGAGAGCGCCGCTTTGAGCGGCGGAGCGGTGGCAGTTACTTGCAGCGGTTGCTCTGGAGGGATGGCCGCTGGGTATCTCGGAGGGAGCGCGGGAGGTGTCGCAACCTTCAGTGGCATCTCAAGCACAGTTTCTACCAAGACCACGATTAGGATCAAGTACGAGGTATGTTTTCACCCTATGCCGTTGCCCAAACCAGACTTGCCTATCCCTGAACCTGTTTATTCTTTTAGAACGGAGATAGCATCGCACGTTTCGGCTCCGTCAGTGTGAATGGAGGAGCCGCTCAGCAGGTCGCTTTCCTCCCGCTCGCTGATGGAAACACTCCGGAATCGTCTGTTGTACATGTCCAGTTAAACTCGGGGGCCGCAAACACTTTCAAGCTCTCTGGGATCAATGGTGGTTATGTTGCCGATGTTGATCGGTTGATGGTCCCAATCTCGTGATTATTGTTCATGGCTCATCTTATCAATGAAAAATCGTCATGTGATAGAAAACGTGTTCTTGTTACAAGGGGAACAAACACGCACAGTTCCAATGCCGCTTATCGCAAACTTGACTGAGCTTCCTATCGTAATATACTTCTTCGCAACCATGTATTGAGGACGTGGAAAGATACTCCAGCTTTGAGCTTCGATATGAGTCGCATACACAACGTCAGGTGGACGAACCAGCCTCGCTTTCTATTATGGAAATATACTTCACCTCGAGGTAAAGGTCTTTCTACCCGGCGCTCTTTCCTTCAACCATCAAGCTATCGGATAGTGCACCAGCTGACACCGCAAACAGATGCGCCCATTTGATAAAGAACGCTGGATACACCAGATTTGTACAGGTGTGTGCTACACCTACACCTACACCACCGATGCGCTACTAACTTACGATGCGTCAACCTAAGTTCTCCGTATAGTAGCCACTGTCATGAGCCTCTTCGTCGGAACACTCGCAATGACGACCATGGTATACATGCTCTCTGCGAAAGAGTCGGAAGACCCGCCTTCTCCGGACGTCGTTGGATTGACCATCGCCAGCTCATGTCTTGGGTCACTGCTCAGCATGACCGGCCCGCCAACCAAGAAGGCTCTACGTGTCGTGCTTTATTCAGCCTACTTCGTGACATCTTGGCCACTGTGTTTTTTCATACTAGAGTCTCCACCTCAGTCAGTTTCTTCCCTTGTATCTCAAAAATTTACTAATGGCTTACACCGGTACTCTGATTACCTCATGCTGTAGATCTTTCTTTGGCCTGGTGCGCATCGAGGCGCTCGCGATGGGTCTAGCAATGTATGTTAGCCATGCAGCCAACCTGACCATCCGGTGGAAGCGCACTCACCACGCTAGATCTATCATTTTCTTGATTCAAGTGCATTCTCTGGTCTCCTGGCAAGCCTAAGGGCTCAGCATCAGACCATGAAATCATTGACGGAACTCGAGCATCAACAGCCGCAGGGCCCGCTTGTTTGGCCTACATTTAGGCCTCATAATGCTCATACTATGTCCAGCAGTCCTTCACGCAGGCCAGGAAATATTGATGTCAGCCAGGGGACGATGGCTCCTGGAGTAGCGCCACAGGAGGGACAAGGCGAACAATATCGAGATCATCATCCACAATCGCAGACAGTCATATCAAATGCATCAGGAAGCCTACAGATCTCCCCGTGCTCCTTCCCTTCACCAGGCTCGCCCTCATCGTCAACAGCCACCCTTCCCCGTCTGCATGGCATGGGAGCGATCTCAGTGACACAATCACTCCCAAGATCCACAGGCTCCCCTTCGTCGAACTCCCTAACTCCAGCTACGGTTATGGAAGTACCAACGGTCTTTGAATCTGCGGTCACCGGTGGCTACCCTCCGACCTTGCCTACCGCTACAATCCAGGTAGACGATACATCTGCGAACCTGCCTCACATCCGAATACATCCAGAGGAATATAAGCTTGTCGGTGTCGGTTGGTGGCAGGAGCTGGACATGTGGAAGCAGGAGTTTCTCCTCATCACAGCTGTGGGACGCGACGGAAGTACGGACATGGAGACGGAGACAGTATTCATCCGTGTTGAACGATACCAAACGTCATGGACTAACGCGCTTGGGGGGAATGCTACGTGGGATAGTATGACTATCGGTACTTCGGAGGACGCCCTGACGATCAACTCAACGCTTATCGCAGCTTTGGATATCGAAGCCGATACCACTCTTGAACCTACCCCTCACCTCCGTCTACTCGACCAGGTACTGGCCGCAGCCCGAGGTGCGTGTACACAATGTATATCTCCGCCTCTAAGCTGTTGGTGGTACGCGGCATGCTGCTTCGCGGGCCTCGTGTCTAGGATAGGCACGATGAGCGAGGAGTATGGATCCTGTTACCGAACGTATCCAAAACGTCTACGTCTACCTCAGCAGAAGGATCTCGCAGCTCATAAATATGATATTCCGCCGACAACCTTCACGCTGGAAAGGGGTATTGTTCGCAGAGTTGGGTTCAATGAGCTGGTGGTGTTCTGCCGGGATCGAACGCTGAGGACGGTGTGGACGCTGGGCTTGAGCTGGGTATGGCCGAGGCTCGTCATCTTCGGAGTTGTCGTTGGATCCACTCTGCTCATATGCGGCTATGGAAAAGTACTGATCCTAATGGCCTTGATTGGGTCGGTGCTTTGGATCCTGAACGGGTGGTATAACACACTTAGAATCATCATGGCCTGGAAAAGAGTCAACCCTGCCCTAGAGGAAGGAAGAGCGATCACGGCGTCTCATCTGAAGGATTACAAGTGGCCGTTGACATTTGCAGGCGGGGTCACTTGCGCACTCTTAGGAGTTCTAGCGCTTGCTATTACGGGCATGGTGAAGGAGCAAGTCGAGAGGTTATTCTTCGCGACCGCTGTCATGATGGTGAGAGGTTATCGTCACGTATCGGGCTGTAGCGGAAATCAAACTAACTAAACTTTGTCCAGGTGGTTGTTCCACACCTACTGATACAAATCGGACATGTGGTATATTGGATTTTGAGGTCAGGATGGATTTTGATGTGAGTATTTGCTTTGTTTTGTACTTAAACCTTGGCTGACTAAGTATGTCCTTGGACTGAAGGAATCAGCCGACGTCTGACATCTTTTGTGGTACGGAGCATCCGTATCATTACCTTCGGCACGGGGGAGATGACATCCCAGGAAGTCCTAGAGACTTCACCTTAGTAGAAGTCTCGTGGTGGCAGCAATCTGACATGTGGAAGCATCAATTCCTTGTGATTCATTCTAGATCGACCACTTCTTCTGAGACCGCAAGTGCTTTCGTCCGCTTAGAGCGCGAGAAGAATGCATGGTTTCATTGGCGCCGCGGAAACACCAACAGCACCGTCCGCTTGGCGGCGACTCTAGAAGGCCTGACCCAAGATGCGGTTCGCATAGCCAGCTTCTCAATAACGGAACCTCAATGGGATTATCACCTGCCCATGCTCGGCGAGCTCGTTAGGATCGTCAACGAAAGGTCGCCAATTTACTTCCTCCCGACCCTCAATTGCTACTGGTTCGCGTTTACGTGTTTCGAACGGCTTGGGAGTCGCATTGGGTGGGAAAATGCTGTCTGTCGCGCCGACATGACGTTGCTTGGCGAGCAGGACGTGAGGCCAATGAGTGAAGATCAGATGCTGAAATTCTGCTTCCAACGCATGGTCGCTCACGCCATGCTTTTGAGCCACTCTGCAGTGGCCGGTGTCCTGCTGATGGCATTGCCGGCGGTCTCGGGTTTCGTGTGCGGTGTGAAGATAGCACGGACAGATGAAGCCTATGTGTGCCTGCATCCTCTATCTTGGATGCCGTTGCTTGTCAATGTGTGGCTGCTGGTCTTCTGGGCCGTCATTCTCTCGGCCTATTGGAGAGTTTCAAAATCATTTGGAAGCCCGCTGAATATTCGTTCATTTCTCAAGTTTTTGCGCCGTTATGCTCTTACCCTTCTGGTACCTCAGCTTCTTTTCATGATCGGCGCCGTTGATGGGGCAATTCTCGTTAGTGTTACCGAAGACGTTCTTAACTGATGCCTGTTGTTGTTCGACAAGAATGTATCCTTTATGTACTACGACTATTCACTCTTCCACCAAATCCTAGAGCCATATGCCCTTTTCAATGTACCGTAACCCATTCAAGTGATCAGGGTCAGGTTCAAGCACGTCTTTGCCTTCATCAGGCTCTCCAGTAGATTGTTCAACTCAACGCGGCATTCAGTCGGCGTTTCCCGAAGAAATGGAGACTCATCCAACCTTACCCATACGGATTGACCTTGACTCTTTGACAGTACAAATTGTGGAGGTCGCTTTATCAACAGATCTACTTGACACTTGTGTCAATTCTACCTCAGTAGCTCCCCTTGCTCCCCTTACTTCCTTGAAAATACGGCTGCCGGTATCCAATCCCACCACTAATGACTTCGATCAATTTTTTACAAGGAGACTGGTCACCATCTTCCTGGAGGAGTAAAACCGTTGCTCAGCCTGTCACCTACCCGGATGAGGGACACCTACGACGGTACGTATGCGCGGACCATCCGATTCAGAGCAAAAGCAGAAAGAGCTGACATTAACTTCCATCAGTGTGTGCGACAAGCTCGGTAGGCTACCTCCCTTGGTCTCCCCAGGAGAGGTGGGCCGCTCCGTTGGACAAGCTGTGTGGCTACATCTGATTCGCCCCCCTAGATCGAACGCCTGAGACATCAATTGGCACAAGTCCAAAACGGTCAAGCCTTTCTATTGCATGCAGGAGACTGTGCAGAGAGTTTCGAAGCTTGCACCGCGGTAATCACTGGGCCTTGTCGTACTTCTCGTTGCCGTTCACAATGCTCATTCTATATCACAAACAGGAAAACATCTCGAACAAGATTGGTCTCATTTTGTCCTTCTCCCTCATTTTAATCTGGGGAGCCCGCATGCCTGTCGTTCGTGTGGGCAGGATTGCTGGCCAGTATGCCAAGCCTCGGAGCAGTCCGACAGAGAAGGTTAAGAACGCGGAGGGATCGGCAAGGGAGGTGCCTAGCTTTAGGTCAGGGTCATCTCAATACCCTAGACCATTCATCAACTCTGTCCAAGACCTGACTGTTTGTCGCTAATTCCTTTAGAGGTGACAATGTAAATGGGCAAGTAACACCCGGCCACAAAACCTAGAACCATTATCTGACGCGTCCGTTTACTCTTTAGGCTCTCGGTTGACGAACGGAATCCTGATCCGGAACGACTTCTGAGCGCGTACTTCTACTCGACTACTACACTGAACTACGTGCGCTCACTTCTAGCCTCTGGGTTCTCCTCCTTAAACAATCCACGAGAGTGGTCGCTAAGCCACGTTCGAAGCCCAGCTTTACGGTTCGTCCTAACTATCTCTGAATGCTTCACGTCTTCATTTACTCAAACAAACAAACCGTCTGCAGCGAGGAGTTTGAAAACATCTCAAATGGCCTTGCGGATGCTTTAGATTTCTGTCGCACTATTGGAGCCGAGCCGGGAGGCTTGTCTGGAGGTGCCGCATACGAAAATGGAGGTGCCCGAGGAGTTCTGGGTGAAGTAGACCTCTATACAAGGTCAGTAATCTCGTCCTGTGCTCCGACGTAGATCTCTGCGTCGCTCAAATTTGAGGTCGCCCTTTCATCTTCAAAAGCCATGAGGGCCTCATGCTGGAATATGAAGCGGCCTTGACACGTTTGCTTCCGATCCCTCGCTCGCAGACCGCTACAAGCACTTCCCAAGCATCTAATAAAACCACTACAAGTGGAACGGAGGTGCTTAGTGGCTCTGACACTCCAACTCGAACGGCCTCAAAGCTTCAAGAGACGAACGCCTCGCAACTTAGCGCTTACAACACCTCCGCCCATTTCCTCTGGGTCGGAGATCGCACGCGACAGCTCACTGGGGCGCACGTAGAATATTTTAGGGGCATCAGGAATCCGATCGGGATAAAAGTTGGTCCGAGCATGAAAACAGAGGAACTGGTCGAACTACTGAGCGGTCAGTATTTCATCGATCCTTGGCAGGGCGAGGAGTGCGCAGCACTCAATTCTTCCCTAAACCTTCCTTTGTATCATCGTAGTTGTTAACCCGGGTCGTGAAGATGGCAGGGTGACGTTGATCACGAGGTATGGTGCGGAAAAGGTGAAGCGCATACTCCAGACTGCAGCATGCTAGCACCAGCCATTTAATCGATGGCATGATGATATGTGTCCAACCAGATCGATACCCACCTGGCCACGCATATTGAGGCCGTACAAAAGTCTAAGCATCCAGTGATCTGGGTCTGCGATCCGATGCATGGAAAGTACGATGCAACCCAGCTTTTATGTTCTCAAACTTGGATCACGAGCCTGACGTTAGCCGTTCTAGCACTCTCACTTCCGCCAACGGCCTCAAGACCAGACACTTCAGCACAATCGTATCCGAGCTGACATCCTGTCTCCGCATCCACGCGGCATGCAACTCTCGCCTTGGCGGGGTTAGCCTTGAGTTCACTGGTGAGCTTAACGAGGAAGGTTTTAGCGTGACGGAGTGCCTTGGAGGGAGCATGGAATTAGCGGAAGAAGAGCTGTCTTTGAGGTATCAGGTCAGTCGGAACCCCACTACCGTTTCTGAATATTGCTGTACGCTAAGGGTCGTTGTTGGTCAATAGAGCTTTTGTGATCCGCGACTGAACTTTGAGCAGAGCTTGGGTATGTATCGAGGTCGAAGCGGAATATCTAACTGACACGCTTAATCATTCCGTCGAAAGATCTCGCTTTCCTGGTCTCAAATCATTATAAGAACGAGCGACGTGGCAGTAAAGGTGGCATGATGTCTGCATTGGCTGAAGCGCGGACCTAATCTGTTGGAGAAAAATCAATCGAATATGTTATCGTTGTGTTGATCTAGTGCCCTTGGGTGAACTGGCTCGAGTACAATTCCCCGCCTTGTATGAGTGAACACCAAGCGCATCGCAGCGCGCGTGTATATGCTGGGGATACGTGGCTACAGTGATAGACAATGCAAGAAAAGCACTATGGATACAATGACATGTATGACAGAAGAAAGGAAGAACATCTGCCGAAACCCAGGGATAAGGAATAGATAAGTCCGTGTATATGTCGTGGTGTGAATTATGAATGTCTTGATTGGTTTATGATGAGTGAGTGGATCCGTGTTTAGATGTACTTCAAATTGATGAGGGTAGCCTTTTGTTCTGCTCCGCTGGAGCTCTCGCTCATCAAGGCTTCAAGAGCCAAGACCGAACGACAAGCTTACGGAAGTGTTTGAGGTTCATTCGTTACAGGCGAGCGTAGATGCGCAGCCCTTCGATCCTGACTAGTGTAGGTATCGCTTGTGGTGGCGTGAGCATGAGCTGGCAGCCTCACCGCACCCGGCCTCGTCGATTGTTCCAATGGCACCGTCAGAAGGCGCCTGCGTTCTTCCTCCAGTCGATCCCACTCTCGAAGCAAGCTGTCACCTGTGGTCGGCTCTAGCTCCGTTCCATCCCTTGATACTTTCACCTCCCGATCGTAATTCCAACGATTGCGGAGATGGCGGACTCGAATGAAGGGAAGGCGTTCGGTCTTGATCCACTGTACTTTAAATGCAGTGCCCCATGTCCCAGGGAGTCTGTCCTCAGTCTTTTGGCCGTCTGCTCCAGGGACGGCCTCTTTGGGGAAGGAGCTGCCCTCAGTTTCGGCGCGCCGCGCCAGCTCTGCTTCTGTGACAGGTTTGTCGTCAACTATGACGGCCTGGCGATCTTCCTCCGGTACTGACGGAGGATTTTTGATAGCTCTGAAAGGTGCAGATGGATCGAGCACGGGCATGATTGGCCGGCCGGGTGTGGGCATGCCGAGGGTATCACCAGCAGCGCGCTTGGCAGGGTACGTCACCCGTTTGCGATATGGACCAAGCTCCGCAGGGGCTGATTGATGTTGATTGGCAGCGTGCACTGCTGGGCTAGGAATGTTGTCTTCCTCTTCTGGTACGAACGCTGCAGGGGAGGCGGCGATTGGAGCATCGAGGATGTGGGGAGAGTCACCTTCGCCAGTGGTTTGGTGCCTATCGGTCTCGGTTGGTAGTGATGATGGTGGCTGGTGATCGTCTCCGATCGGTGGTTCTTCGACGATGATCGGGTACGAAGATCGATGCCGGGACACGCTAGGGGATCCATTTGAACGGGAAGACCCGGAGCTGTCGGTTCGGGGTGCCCAGGAAACTTTGCGTTCCCCTTGAGAAATGGGTCCTGCCATTCTACGTTCGCGCGATATATCAGCATCTTGGCCGCATCTAAATTATCCCACGAGTACACATACTTTGCATAACCATAGAACTCGCCAGTTCTATTAGCCCCAAAGACGAGATACACCTCTTTGCTGGTTCGGAAAGCTTGGTCCAGGACGGGCTCATTATGAGGCTGAGTCGCCCATAAACCTCTCTCGACACTTGTCTGGAGGTCATGCTACAAACGAATGTGGAGGGTATCAGTATGTGGCACCAAGCGAAACGCCCAAAGACTTGCCTCGGTCAGTGACTTCAAGATAAAGTATCGTTTCGGAAAGTACTTCGCTAAGAAGCTAGAATTGGTGGATGCAAAAGATACTGAACTGTTTGAGCTGTCGTGGTATGGTGGGAAAGGCGGCCGTTTCAGGTCAACCTTCGATGGTGGACTGGGATCAGAGTTAGAACTATGGCCGAGGTGGGTTGATGGTGATGTGGGTGGATCGTCATGGGCTCTCAGATGTGGCGGAAGCATGATCTTGGGACTCTCTGGGTCGACTTCCGCGTCACCATCCACGAGCGACATCCGACGCACGCCGTGAGAGACATCTTCGTCATCGCCAACTCCGCTTCGACCATCTGCCCCATCAGACTGTACCGTTGCCTTGCTCCGTCTCCCCTCTGCCGCTTCCGGTACAAATCCAGACTTCTTCATCGCCGCCGCTTGCATCCGGATCCAGTTCGTATGTAGACCCCATCCGCGCTGGGCGGCTACCCCGCTCCTCAGATCATCGTCCTTGCGCCGGCGACGGCAAACCAGCCTCGGGCACTCGGGATCGTAAGGGTGTAGAGGCACGCCATTGAACGTCCGCACAGCACGCTTCAGGCTCTCTTCAGAGTCAAAATTGACGAAAGCGCAGTACGAAGTTTTTATCAAGAAGATGGACGTCACTCCATTTTTGGGTGGCTCTGACGAAGAGGAGGGGTCCTCTGGCTGTTGACTTGAAGCCGTGTCGAGCTCGTGTTGCCATGCGGTCGGGTCAGGCTCGACACCCCTCGCATACGAGTCCATCATCGCCTGCATGGAATTCACGATCTGCGGATTTTGGAAGAACTGCCACAACTCCGCATCGGTCGTATTTTCCGGCACGTTCCCAACCCACATCACCCACTCGTTGCCGTGAGTGGGCGGCTTAGGATGGAACGCTTGTCGAACCGGGCTTGCACCCCTCCGCATGTATGCAGGTGCAGTCAGCGCGCCCATCAGTGTTGATTTTCGTGGGGGACGGGAGCTTCCACTAGGCGACTCAGATGCATTCGGAGGCGGGCGTGAGCCGCCAGATGGAGAGCCTGCCGCCAGTCCAGCGCCGGTGGGACCACCTCCCCTAGGGCCTCTGTATGACCCCCGTCCCCCACGCCTCGGTGCCGCCCCTCCCCTACGCCAAGACCCTCCCGTCCCACGATAGGCTGAAGGCGACGTGCTTGGTTCCGCTTCAGGAGTCGCCGTAGGCAGCTCGCCACTCGGTGTCGATTGACCCGCCAGCTCTTGATGCGGAGGTGTACCATATCCGAGACCGAAAGGCGCGCCTTGATACTGCTGAGGAGGACCGCCACCTGGAGGCAGATACAACCAGGTCCCACCTGGTTGATGCGATGGGAATGAAGGAACCGTACCGCGGTCATGCCCATCGACTGGGCCGCCGATGGGCATAGTTGCCGTAGTAGGAGGGGTGAACTGCTGTGTGTAAGGCCTATTTTGGACAGGGGAGGTGGAATGGGAATATGGAAAGAAGGATTGCCCGAATGAATATGCAGGTATTGAGGGACTCGTACTTGCAGTCGAGAATTGAGGATAGGCTGTCATATGTGGCGTATGAGCGATGGGAGAAACTGAAGCCGCATTTCGAGGGCGAGAGAATGAGCTGAGTGGCTGGTGGGTCATGACAATCGTTAGAATGCAAGAGACTTACTATTCGCAGGGCCGGATATATTGCTGGAGGACACAGAGCTTTTCGCAGCAGGGGCCGTTGTGGGCTCGTTTACAGTCGATGCAGCAGTGTTTCCAGATGGCCCTCCGCCCCCAGCTGAGCCAGTTGGGGTAAGGTAGCTTGACGGTACCCCTGGCCCATGTTCGTGAATCGGTGACGATAGATAGGGCTGCCCATACATCGATCCGTAACCCATATGACTACCCACATCAGGGCTAAGGCTCATGATAGATGGGTGCCCATAAGCCTGCGAGAAACCAGAGTATCCTGGTGGCGACGCGACCATGTGAGGCATATTTGGCGGCATCTGGGTTGAGCTTACCGAGTAACTGGGTCCGCCAGGCCCGCCATACGGGGAGTTATGATGTGATAGTTGCATTTGATGTGGCGGGTATTGCATCGCATAATAGACCGGTGATGGAGTGGTACGTGTATACTCGGATGCTGAATGGGGAGGATAATAAGACGACGGCGGCGGGAGCTGTTGCTGCTGCTGTGATTGTTGTATGTGCTGTGAGGGATGGCGCATCATTTGAGGTGACTGGGACGAGAATGGCGACGTGGAGGTAGGTCCGGCTGGAGACCGTATGAAGCTGCCCTGCACTGGACGACGCGTTTGCTGTGAGACGAAACCCGGTGGAGACACGCAGCCTACAACGTCAGACAAGATGGTGAGTACCATTGGGTAGCACTATAATTCATTCCGGGCAACCACAAAAATCATCATAAAGAAAAATCATACTCACTTGATCCCATACTTACGCCTCCGCTCACTATGCCAGTTCCGGAACTACCACTGCCGCTCCTCCCGCCTGGCGGACTTGTCGTCGGCTGAAGCTCGTCCTGCCTTTCCCGCTCTTCGCGTTCATTGAACCCTGTTGCTTGTGATGTCGCCATCTCCGTACGAATACCAGGCAGCCCCGTTCGTAGTGGGTTCCTCCACGAAATATGAAGTCCGCTTGGATGTTCAGTGGAATGGCTAGAACCGAGTTGTGAGTGCCTTGGAAGCCAAGGACGATATTCTCGACTAGTACTTGGCTGTCGATCTGGCGCGGGGGAGTTTGGGAAATGGAAAGATGGAGGTCCGTCGCGGTACGGGTTGCGGCCAGTGGAATAAATGGTCGTGGTCGTGGTCTGAGTCGTGATGAGAGGTGCGCTAACAGCCTTGGGTTGCGGTGGCTGCCCTGGCGTTTGAGATGGGGGTGAGGTCACAGTCGTTTGTGGTGCCGAAGCAACACTAAAATTAGCGGGCGATTCGACGGGCCAGTCTGGATTGGAACGAGGGTCTAGAGCAGCGGGTGACTGAGTGTAAACGGTCGAGTCGCGATCAAATTTGACGGGTAAGCTATGTTGCTGATGCCCAGCTGTCGCGTTCTTTAAAGGTGCCTCCGGAAATGTCGCACCCCGAGGCTGGACCTGAGGTTTTGCTGTGCTGTCGAAAAGTTCTATATGGGGCCAAGGTGTGATTTGGAAGAAAGTTAGTGAGCGTGCACGATAGTCCAGAGAAAGACGCGAATGTAGGGAGGGTTTGTTGAGCCAATCGCCTTGAGCACCGCAGGGCTCGACCAAAGTTCGCAATCGCGCAAGCTGGAATTGGAATGTGGATTGCGGAGTTTGATGGAGTCGCGTGGGTGCCTTCGATCGGCGGAAGAATCCAGGCACGGATGACCGCACGTGGGGACGACGATCTGCGGGAGTGAAGCCAGCGGTATCGGATGCAGAAGCGTGGGGCAACCAGAGAAGAGCAGAGAGAGCGAGATACAACGTACCGTCCGATTTCTTTTGGTGTAATATTTCAATCAGGTCGTTGACATGAACATCGGTCTCTTCGTCATCCAGCTGAGGTATATATGGCGGTGGCATGAGTATAGCTCCACAATTAATGACGAGTAACAGATATATTCAGGTTCAGGCTTGAGTGTAGATCCTGCCCTGTACGTGAACGAGTTTTCGCGCAATTACGTTGACCGTGGTGCCGGCTGGTTATATGGTATTTTGAACGTTTGTGTGCAGGTCAGTGCTCTTGGATTAAGTAGGACCAAGGGCACGCTGACGATGATGTGGCGCTTTCGCTTCTCAGCCAGCAACAAGTCCAAGGGCGTCACGCAGATCCTCTGAGTCCACCGCTGCAGCCCAAAAGTGGGGACAGCTGGTAATGACGTAGTGCTGTCCTTCAGGGATGTTAGAATTCACTGATCCCGAGCCAGATCACGTCACCAATCCCACGATCATCAATTGAGAAAGCACGACTTCAAGCCCCTCAAATCCCGTGGGGCCCTTCAGTTTCTGTGCGGGTCCATAGGAGTTACGCAGCCAAGCAGATGGACGCCGTTTGTTTTGACGGGGAAGGAAAGGCAAAGTGCAGCAACAAAAAGCTCAAGAGATCTGGCCGCTTCTTCGACCAGCCTATATATGTAGGTCTCCGCACCGAACCCTGGGCTGTGTAAAAAAAAAACACACGTTTCTTGTGCTTTTCCTCGAAGACAGGGGACTGAGGCTATCAGCACCTTGTGATTGTACCGACAGTGGAATCGCGCCTAAACTTGGACAATCGAATTGTGAGAGATTCTTGGACGGAACTTTATCACACGACCTAGTTCATTGCGCACCTCAGAAGCTCAGGCTAAATCCTTCCAACGCTATAGGGGCTCATCAAGTCGATCGCAGATCGTGGGCCTCGGTGTCGAGGGATATCATTGGCCAAGGCTATTGAATGAGAGTAGCCAAGCTTTTGGCGGATAAGGACACCTACGGGACGTCCGCGGCAGCACGGCCAGCAGTAGTCTGGCCGGGCCTTCATATACAGGACAGGATGCAGAGAGTTAGAGGAAGTGGGATGGTACCAATCGTATTTAGAGTGCATCCATCGATCACGGCTTTGAACGTCCACCTGCTCTGGACTACCTACAAACTTCGAAGGGTATTGAGAGGCATTGGACATGCGATCTTGTTGAGCAATAAAGACAAGCCACCATTAAAAGAGTAGCATGGCTTTGAGCCTTTGGAGGTGGTGGGAGAACGGAAGCGAATAGTGGGGGCGTGCAGAAATCCAACCATAATGTTCAAGCCACCTTCAACACTGATCTACATCCGGCGTTCGGAGGCGCTACCTAAGCGACAAGTAGACTACAACAACTTCACTCTATTAGTTAGACAGATGCGTGTTCTCGTTGCAATGCGCTTTTTGTTACTACTCTCGTAGCCCCGATCTTGTCAAAAACCCGCGCGTCGTCATCGCCACCATCCTCCTGTTTTTGTGAGCCTTAGTATCACTTCCTGCTCCTGTCCTATTTGGTAGCTCATCGGGCGGCACGACTTTATCCTTCTCAGTAGACAAAGCGCTGTTCCTAAGCCTGTACAAACTTGATAGGCGTCCTCCATCCCCCGGCTTGCTGTCTGCTCCAGCAGTTTCTTATGTATCAAACACGAAGCGGACCGAGATGGTGCTAGAGCATTCGTTTGTTTGGATATAGCGCCCGCAGCATGTCTAGTATGGATGTGAACGCGTTCTCGAGGGCGAGACCACCGATCTGACCGTGAAGGCCACGTCTTGCTGTGATCGTAGATGGCATGGTTGGGTGGCAGGCATGACTGGTCAGACTCAGAACGCATCGTTGGCACGAAGGGACAGCGGGTCGACTGCGGCACAAGAACCCCGGTTTCCTATGTACCAGCGCCACATGCCTCCCTGAAGAACCCCGACCCATGTACCCTGGAAGTATATCATAACGCAACGCTTCTTGTCGCACTCGGTGATCGTAGCATTTGAGGCGCTTCCCTTGTCCCCCAGCTTCCGCCGCGTTCCTCGAAGTGTCACCTTCCATTGAGTACTGGATTGAATTTGTCACATAGCCAGCCTGGATTCTTTCTGGCGGCAAGTGCAGTGAGGTTGAGCGCAGATCAAGCTCTTGCTCCCGAGCTTCTGGCGGGACGTATCTTACAGTATAAAAATTCCATATGGTCGGCCCTGTCGCGATTGGACTTAGACTCCTACTCGCCTATGCAGAATCATGATTATTATTATTTTTGCGAGATAATCACCATCACACGCTTCAAGTCTAAGCATCAGGTGATAGTCAGATCGCATTGTAATATCCAAGTTCAAGGCTGAGAGATGGATGCTCTGATTCTGGTGCGACTGAAGCGGCTGCTAATGTTCGTCATCGTTTGCACAATGGTTGACGGGAGACTGCTGCTGCCACCTGAAGTGATTTTATGAAGCTTCCGACTGATAAATCGCAAGACCTCTGAGGTACTAAAAGCAGAGCATCCAGAAACTTAGTGATAGTGGGGCATTCACAGCGGTATGGCATAGGTAGATTTATATATTTGGGTCAGGTGTGTGACGTAAGCAGTAGGGTTCAGCTGTCGTTTGCTATGCTACAGATATTGGAAGGGCGATACATGAAACGAGATATCTCAGTATCTCAAAGCTTGAAGAGAAATACCCTGTCCTCTCGAATACTCATGAGTCCCACCATCCTTCCACTCCCACTCCCACTCCCACTGTCATCCGACCGCTTCTTCAGGAGCGTCTCATTCGATCCCTCTTCCACGCGCTTTTTAAGTAGAACCTCCTTAAGAGTATGAACGATCGCATGAGGCAAGTCTTCCTTGTGATCACTGAGCAGAGACTTCAAGGCCGAGTCCGAAGTAATCCACGTATTGTTCGCAGTGAGCACCTCTAATGCCTTGCCCGATAGTTCGACCGATATCACAAGTAATCCCGAAGTAACAGAGGTTCGAATATCGGATTCGACGGCATATGCTGGGTGAAAAATAAATAAAATAAAATAAACCAAAGGTTTGCGAAAGCGTTAACATCTTCACTTGTGTTATTGGCGTAAACTGATATTTCAAAAAACAAAAAGGCTTCACTCACCTTTCTCAGCATATTGCATTTTTTGCTTATGCTTCTGGAACTTCCTTCCATGGACCTCTCCGGACATCACCACCTGCACGTCCGGACCGGTATTGACGGCATCGCGAGAGGATGCGGCTGGGGTGATCGTCGGAACGGCTGATGACACTATTGCGCTCGCGCTCCCGGCTGTTGCCTGATCGATGCGCTTCTGCTCCGCAATATGACTGGTTAGCCAAGGGACGAGGTCCAACGGAGAGACTTCAACGGAAATAAAGCGTGTCAGCACACCGATGTGTTTTCCCACTCCAGGATCGCAGACCTTCGTCTTCCGTGTTCTTCAGGAGGCTCTTGACCTTATAGAACGAGTGGTCGCGTTGAGCGGACTTTGGCCGATACCAGACCATGAACCTACCGATTCAAACGATACATGTCAGCAGCAAGTCTACAGGCAAGGTCACTCCTGGCATACGCACAATATGCCCTCCCTGATACACGTGTCGAAGTATGAACCGGGTTCGCTGCTGCCGTTTTCGATTGCGGACTCATATTGAAGGTCAGCACTGATTCCGTTCTTCCATAAGAGAGTCACGAGCTCTATTCGCTCCGCTAGCTTTCCCAAGCTCGTCGACACCACATACACATCGCATCGTCTCGGCGACCAGTAGCCAAAGGATTTAGACTCCTTCATTAGCCTAGGCACAGACAAGCTGAGGCTTTCGGCAAGGGACGATGTGAAGTTACTGAGTGATATTTGAAGTCCCACGGCGCGCATAGACTTGATGGATGATCCCGAGAATTTGGTGATGAGATGGTCGTAGCTGTAGCATGGATTGACGTGAGTTCAGACCTCAAAGGCAATCACATGCATATAACAAGTGAGCAGCTGACCGGCCTCCTCGAGCAATGACTTCGTAGCTGCGCTTCGCTCCCCGCACCTCGAAGACAATGCCTTCTCGAAAATACGGTTGGTTGAGCATGATGAAGGGCTTAAACATGATGGGTCGTCGAACACCCATAGCTTGAGCTATCTGTATCGTCCGGTCGACGGCCGCAAAGGCGGTTCGGATATGAGGCAACGATCCGTTCAGCTTCTCCAGTCGCTCTAGGAGTGTCATCCCGTCACCTGGAGAGATGGGTGATCAGGATGCATGAATAGATTGGACACAAGTAGGCACAAACTGCTCTCAGACGAGAGAATCTCGATTTCCTCGATGACATTCTTTAATCCTGCGTTCAAGAGTTGCGCTCGCTTTTGAGACCAGGGTTTGTTTGCGTACAGGACGCTGGAGATATCCCTTCTGCGCGTCCTTGTCATCGGGACCTTGTTGAAGACCGATTCAATGACTAAGTCCAAAAAAGGAATTCAGTCATACAAGCTCCAACTCATCGCATCACAGGCGCTGACTAACTGTCGCTATGGGATATGCAGATTTCGAGGTGATGGGTACCAACACCTGGGAATATACTAAGTGTCTCATGCAAGATACGCAGAAGTTCTCCTTCGGCAGCACCAGCCAAGCTATCAGAGTGCTGTATTTAACATTGGTATGATCAGCTATCCCCACCTAATTGCTTTGAAACGGGATTTGAACTCACAATTATGTCAAGAAAAGCCGTGAGTCTGGGGATAGGTTGCTTCCCCGTGGGTGATGGGGTATATGTATTCCCGATATGGAATCGTTTGACTCTAACGGTGGAGCGGTCTCCCTTAGAAGGCACAGCGGATCGGGCGAAAGCAACTATAAGATCCCGAGGGAGTGAGACTGTCCTGCCAGCAGCATCGAGAAGCTTTACAGGTTGGCGCTCGTCATCATAGACGTCTGTGATTGGTAACAGAAGCAAGGGCTCCTTGTGCACAGCACCATGCAACCGGAAAAGCTTTTCAAGATGTTCCTGTATAAAAGGAGCTCAGCACGCGTCGTGTTTCGTACCAGGAAACAAACTTACTTTGACGACATCATTCAAGCTAGTGTGCTCGGCGGGTGAAGCATCGATGTCGTAGGAAAGCTGCTTGACATCATCAAATCTCTTCTGAAACAGCTCGGCCACGAAGGTCTCGCACTGGTCCTCTGAGTTATCTGTTATCGTACACGAAGATTACTCACTTGGATCCCAAGCGAAGGAACCAAGTATCTTGCTTACGAATCTTCCTCCTGGCTTCAGCAAAGTATGCATCATGCTCTTGCTCTGGTAGAAGATTACTGTTTGATAATTCTAAAGCAGATGGCCGCGCAGTTGGATTGTGTTGCAGTAACTTCGTGATGATGACTCGTTGTCGCTCTTTGTTCTCCCAGGTCTCCGGGAATGTGATCGAGGGCAATCGCAGTTTTGTCAGGACGTGGACGCGTTCTGTCGCTGTGGTGAACGGAGGCCAACACATCTCAAAGAAGACAATCTAGAGGGATAAAGTGCTTTAGAAAGCCTCACGTTTGATGGCAGTAAGGGTGAATACCTACACCTAATGAATACATGTCAACTTTATTGTGGCTTGGATGGCGCGATCGTGATAACATCTCTGGCGCCGTGTACAGTGCCGTTCCCACCCCTAAGACAGCAGAGACAGTTTTGAGCAAATGTTACTAAGACAGCTGGGAGGTCACTGACCAGAGGTCATCTCTATGGGCTGAGTGAGCGAACGATTGGTCACGTCCGATGGATCGATGCTAGCTAAGCTCGGCGTCGCCAGACCAAAGTCACCAATTTTTACATCACCACTTGCACCTAAAGTGCGTTGGTATGAACATCAGGCGGGCGCTAGGACATCAATACCGGTCACCTACCAATGAAGATATTCGTGAGCTTAATATCGCGATGGATCTAGCCAAAAGGACACTGTGTCAGCCAAGGAATAGACATAAAACAAAGCATAAATCTTTACGATGCCTAGGGAAGCGATGTGGGCAAGAGCCTCCAGGATCTGACGAAACAGGCGCCAGCATTCCTTTTCAGAGAGCCCATCCTCGACAGCCTCCCTGAGTGTCTGCCGTTCAACATACTCCTAATAAGAGCACGAAAAAGTTAGCGATAGCCTACTATACATGCAACTCAGGTTTAGCTCGCCATCTGTATGTAAAGCATCTGAGGTGCCCATCTTGGCGGGCCAGGACTTGGCGTCTTTGGCCTACTGGGTCCCCTGCTAGGGCCACGACTCGCCAGAGGCGTTCCCTTGCTTGGCGTACGCGAATTGCTAGCGGTGCCTTCCGAAGATGTCTCTTCGTCATCTGTGCCATTCTCGCTTGATTCATGGGGTTGGAGATGAGAGTCCTCTTCTGTTGTGCTCCCTCCTTCCTCTGCGTCATCCTCAGACGATGAGCCATCGTCATTACCGAAGACAATACTTGGAAACGAGGTCGTTCTTGTCTTAACCGAGGCGGAGCTCTCAGAAAACGAAGCCCCGAGACTAAAGTCATCGAGTCTGAACATAGCAGTTGATTTACGAGGCGGGAGCTCTCGATCTGATCTGGCTGGTGTGGTGTGATATGAAGTAGATTCGCTAGACTCCATTGGCGAGTCATTGCCAGACATGTTGCAGATCGTCTCTATCCAGGTCTGGCAGTAAGGGCAACAGAAGGGAGATCAGCCTATGATACTGCTGTTCGCGGATGGTCTTAAATCGGCTGCGTACGGTGTGGTATCGGACAATAAATCTGTGGTTCAGCTTCGACAGCGCGTTGATTTCTCGATAGATCTTCCCATCGTTCTCTTTCCGAAGCTTGATTTTCTTTACCTACAGACCAACATCGGTGGTGAACGACATAAGCTCATAAAAGATGAGTGAAAATTGGCCTTACTGCGTAGATAGCACCATCCAACTTGAAACGAGCTTTGACTACGGAGCCGAAGCCACCCTTACCCTTACATTCCATTCGTCCAAAATGTTAGTGTTTGGCCTCTAATCATGTTGCGTCTTGGAAAAAGCCTACAAGGAACTCAATCTCTTCCCACTCATCTCGATACCTGCTGCTTCTTTGTAATTGAAGAGGACCTGTAGCTTGCTGCAGTGGACGGGCGAAATAATCAGCTGGTGCCGCTCCACGTCTCATCGCAACGGGGCTGGTAGGACTGGAAGGTCCTGCGTTGGAGCATATGGTCGTCAGGAGGGACGATGACAAACAAGAAGCGCGAACCATAAATCTCACCTTGAGGAATGAAGATCGTTTGTCCTTCGGAAGGTGAGCTCAGTGGCATATTCTTAAGCTTGTGGATGAGCTGCGCGCATGTGATAGCGGACTTCTTGGACTGGTCGAACATGGACGAAATGATGGCATAAAGCGGTTTCGGTACTTCAACTACTTACGGAAAAGACCACAGTTGTCAGTGGCTATCAATGGGTTGCTTCTTGATTACAATGGTATTCGACGCACAAGTAGGCAAGGCTTCAAGGGCGCTCCAAACACTCGCATACCGGGAAATGACGTCGAAGCCCATGAGCATCTGGATCATAAGGATGCCTGCATCCCATATATCCCTTCTCTGGCTGTATACATGCGGAGAATCTTCCATGTCTTGTGATATCCTGCGCCGAGAATTTGGTGATCAAGAGAATTCATGCCTGAATGGCAAAAAAAAAAAGAACAGAACGAACCATGTCCTCGGGTGAACGGCTTGGTGGTCAGTTGTCATAATGTCGTTGATAGGGTTGGACTTATGAAAGTCCAACAACTTCCCGTAATACCACGCTCTATCCAATTTAATGCGTGTTCCGTACTTAGTCGTAGAGTCACGAATCAGGCCAGCACACGCAGGAGTAACAGCTACGGGAAATAACAAATATCAGAGAGCGTCAAAAGAAGCGAAAAGGAAAATAGTATCTTTCAGATTTACTTCTGTGGCAGAATTTGACGCGCTCGTGATTGTTCGCCGGTCGGAAAGTGCACAACGCCTCTAGCCCTGACAAAACCTGGACAAGGTAATCCTTTGAACAAGCGTGGAAAAGGCGTCAGCTTCACCTCGAAGTCGTAGAATGAGCGATTCCGTCAGAGGACTTACGACGGCTTTGTCGCGACGAATGCCATCTGAATGCTCAAGCACATCTTCTAAGGTCAAAGACGTCGCCGGCTCCGTCAGTAAATTCAAGGTCTGCGAACCCTGGTCTGACCGCTTGATCTCTGCAGCGTAGACCAGAGACAAGTTGGGGTGTTGGAGGGTTACCAGGTCTTGAAGCTCCGTCTCTAGCTCACGCAGTCGTTTCTTCCCTATCTCAGACTGTATCAGTACCAGCACACTTTTTTGTGACTCAGGAAGGTCAAAGTCAGACCTTGACTACGCTGATAATACGCCGATTCAAAGGTGATAGACTGCAACTCCATCGGAGGGAGGCAATCATTCTCTCCCACGGTATCCAAGACAGGCTCAACGATCAAGACCTTCCCAAAAGTACCTAATCCGGGCGCGAAGGCTATTATTTTCGAGGGATAGGCAGCTTGATACAGTTGATCAAGATACTAACCTGATCGGGATCCGACAATCCTAACAGAATTGAATGTCGTCAATCCCTCCCCAATAGAAATGGCGTTGGTGAACCTTTCGTTCCTGTCCACTCGTCCATCACCGTCAAGACTTAGCACGCTCTCTCTCGCCTTCTTACGCTCTTGCTCAGCTCGCATAGTCTGCTCCCTACGTTTCACGTCGAGCTGCATCTCATGCGCAAGACGGTCTGCGCGCTCCTGTTCCTGTTTTCTCAGGCCATCGGCTTCCTTGTCAGCTTGCTCTTGCATAGCTTGCTCGGCGTGCTTAGCTCGGACGTCCATCTCGGCTGCTAGAGATACGGCGACAAGTGTGTCTATGGATTCTGCAGGTTGCTCTGGCCGCTGATAGGTGTGATTCTTCGTGAGGAAGTCGATGCAAAGGAGATGGATCTAGGCACGGAAATAGTCGTTTAGGCTGGGAGAGACGCGGCGTAAACACTCATGAACCATCATGTCTACCTCGAATACCATCTCTTGTCGAATCTGAGACAATTGTTTGGCCTTGTCCCTGATGAGATTGGAGAGGCTCTTGATACCTTGCTGACTCAATCCGGACATGGGCGCTTTGATCGTAAAGGTGGCTGGGATGGCCGGATAGGTTTTGCTATATCTACGAATGAAATATAGCGTCAACAGCTGAGCATGAGCATGAGAGACGCAAAGCTTGAGACGTACTGCACGTGAAGGGTGAAGAAGACGTGTCCATTGAGGTTCGAGTCGTCGGGGGCTACTCTGAGCGAGAAAGCGGGTGGCATGGCCGCGCCCTGTATCCGATTATCCAGGCGCATGACCAAGGGAGGCATCAAGCATTGTACAAGGCGAATGGTCATAACACGAATACGTGAGGCTACCTTCCATGCTCGATGCACCTCGAGTTGAAAGTCGTCAGGAAATATGCTCTGAATCGTTTGAAGTTCATCTCTGTGACAAACAGAGTTTAGAACGTCATTCGTGAGTTGCTTCTTTTGACTATTATGGGGAATTTGGGATTCGTACTGTATGATTTGGTTCGTGGGTGTCATGATTGGACGTTGCAAAAGCTCAGAAGAGCCAGATTAGGGGGTGGTATTGCGTGATATGTTGGATGTAAGTTCGACGAGTTTCGATATTGCTCGCAGCTCAAGGGGGTATCTTGAGAAGATGAATGTAAGAGGTAGAAGTCCAGACGGACTAGCGCTCAAGGATCCATCTCAATACTTGGAGTGAATCAGGTGGAAGGGAGGGAAAGAGTAGCGAAGTTGATTGGGATGGAAGAATTTGAAAGATGAAGGGTTTCAGCTGACGTAAGCAGCTACTCGTTTCTTCTTCCAACTTCCCTGCAAGAGTCACGACGTAGGGCGCAGCAATTACGGATACCACATAGTCATAGTGACTCGTAAACAGTCATGAAATCAGGCAGGAATATCGGCCGATGCCCTTAAGGATATCGACTTGGTAGCCGTATGGAGAATGACGGATATGCTCAGGTCGAACCCATGATTGCAGGACGTGCCTGTCTTCTTCAAATAGTTTGCTTAACTGCTAGCCATTCGGCACACGCCTTCTCTACCCTCGCTCGGATGGCCTCAATACACGCGCTGCAGGCACGTCCTTCCACGATCCCACTGAACATTCTGCGCAGCTCCTCTACCGGGAAGTTCTCCTGGCTTGGATGCAATACAACATCCGCCATCTTCAGTTCCCATACACGGGTGACTTCGATTTGGTTGGCAAGCGTGCACGATGCGGTCTCAGCATGTTGTGCTGGCGGTTTCTCGAACACTTGTTTGCATGCGCTCCGGCGTCCGAGATGTAAAAAGAAGAGGCGTCTGAGGAAGATGGGGCCCTAGGGAGAGAAGCCAAGTATATAGCGGAGGGGAGAAGATTTCGGTGAGGTAATGAAGAGCTGGAACACAGACCATAGTGAGGGCATCCGACTCCGAAATGTTATGCAGGGACGTGCTGAGCGTCAATGGACTGATCTCGACGCAGATGTCCTCCATGCTGTGGCTGGCTGCGAGAGCGTAAGCACGGATCGGCTGCCTCTGAGCGTATTGTATGACGAGGGGCCAAATGCCCGTGGGCGAATGGCTGTCCGGGATTTGAATGCCGTATTTGTCGAGCCATCGTAACGCCTCTCCGATGACGTCAAGGTCGGGAGTAAAATTCGCGCAGGACCTTGTCGCAACGAGTAGATTAAAGGTGTGAGGTAGTTAAATCTAGATATGGTGGAGGAATAGCTGTAACTCACATGCCGTAGGCGATTAGTAAGATGAGGTTCATCACACTCGCAGTCTCTCCCACCGAAATAGCCACAACCGCCCTCGATCCTCCCGTTGTCTCGCGATAAATTTCGTGGGGTTCATCCAGGTCTGCGCCAGATGGGATCATCTGCCCGAAACGGTTCACAGACCGTGAGCTAAGTATCTTTTGATGGCAATAGAAGAAGACAGAGTCCCTTTGGAAGAGAATGTAGGTTTAACTGAAAGTTGCTATCATTTGCTTAAACCCACTTGGAATATATTAGTGCATCGGGAAGTCTGTCAGTTCCAGGCAGTTTGGCAGCAGGGGAAAAAGTAGTCGAAACGTCAAGGAGGACTTGGCTACGACTGCTCGAAAGCGCCGGTGACTCCATACGAGGGGGATAGATGACTGTATGACTTGGTGCAGGCGTTTACAGTCTATGTGTGAGCAACGAATGGGCGTTGGTCGATTGCACCGATCATCTCGGAAATATGGTCCAGGATCGGGAACTCCCGGATCAACTTACGCCCAACAGACGTTCTCGCTGCGTAAAATCATCTTTCCTGGAGGGGAAATCCTGGCCCATGCCTGATCGCTCGGTAATAGCAGGGATTGATAGGGAGGTCATCACTGGTCATCACAGGTCATGTGCGCCGGGGCTGGGTTGTCAGGCAGGCAGCACCTGGCAGGACTGGAATTCAGTCCTACTGGGGGCTGCATGCAGATGACTTTCCACAATCGATTGGTAGAGTTTACCTGCGGATGCCAGGAACAATAGTGCTATGTGCAGCAGATAGAAGTTACGAGGTTTGGCGTTTTCCGGAGTGGATATAAAGGGCAAAGGGCAAAGGGCAATGCATATGTACCCAGCAGTCAAACTGCCGATAAATCATCTTCTAAACTGGAACTGGTTCGTACATTTGCTTTATAAGGACACAGTTGTCTATTCGGGGGTCATGAGTGTCAACCAAATCGCTCTTGACTTGGGTGAATCATACTCAACTCCGAGATCGATATTATTTGAGCACTGCTACATTCTCATATCTCGACAATACTTTAGCGCCTAGTGTGTGGCTATGCGTCACGCCCCTCGCCTTGATGGTCACAGGGCGGGTGACAGGACAAACGAACAGGGCAGTAATGTTTATGTAGACGGACTCAACCAACCCCTTTCTTCTCGCGACCCTGATTTTGGGACAATGCCACAGACAGGCCAACCGTTTCCATGGCTGATCGTGGCGACCCGCCTTTGCTTTATCTTTACGTGGGTTGAGAAACCGAACCGGTATAAAGTGTCTAGAGTTGCGAGCCTCATGGCTAAACTCAATCGTCTGTTCCCCTCTCCCAGCCTGGCGCTTTCTTTGTGTATCATATCATATCTATTCTCTTGCTTCTATTCATGTCACTCCCTTGCGATACGATCAAACGTGGTTCGACGCTAATTCCACATTCAAGACACTACTACTCGGATGGTACATTCTGCTTCATCGTGGAGAGGACGATCTTCAGAATCTACCAAGGTCTTCTGTCTAGGCGAAGCGAGGTCATGAAAGACCTCTTCTCCCTCCCCCAACAAGAATCGAGCTGGTCCCGCTCGCCCTCTCCCGGCTCAGACATCAATCGGCCACCAGCATACAACCAATGCCAACAACAGTCTCAAGTCACGATCGATGGTGTACCAGCGGTCACCCTGGACGACAAAGCCGACGACTTCGCCGACCTCCTCGACATCATCATGCCAGGTCCCATCGTCCCACACTGCCCTCCCACCTACACATTCGACCAACTCGCTGGAATCGCTCATCTATGCGACAAATATGCCATCGACGACATCCGGGATTGGGCCCTTTTGTGGATCGACGAACTCCTCCCATCATCCATCGACGACATCCCACGTCTCACCGCATTCTGGGGCAATGCGTGCCTGATCGCTCGGGTCATCACGTTCGCTCGGAAGACCAACCTCCCAAAGTACCTCCCTCTCGCATTCTACACCCTCGCGCTCCATCAATGGTCCGCCGATGACAAGTTCGACTCCGCCGCGCATCTCTACGTGCAACGCGCTCTGTCCATACATGACCAGCAACGCATACAGGCTGGTCGTGTATCTCTCCAACAGCTTCTCCTCGAAAAGGCTCCTGCGCTTCCGGATCTGGGACTTAGCTCAAGGTCGCCATGCACGGAAGTGTACAGTCGCGGGGCTAAGTCGATTCAATGTCGGATGCATCATCAGGATGGGTGGGTGGGTCCGATGGAGCTCATCGGCGCGTTGTTGAGGGGCCCACTGGAGGTCCTGAACGACCGAGTGGATCACCCGCCCAGGGATTTGTGTACCAAGTGCACCTTGAAGTATGTTCAAGCTTCAAGTTTGTTGCGCGAGGAAGTGTACAGGAAACTACCCGATTTCTTTCTGCTGTGAGTTGCACCAACCTGTCTGGTTGGATGTCATACTTTTACTCATCCGCCCACCGTGATCGTCTTCTTTCTGGAATTGGTGCCAAAGATCATCTTCGTCTTGATTCAATTACGCTTTATATCTTATGTTTCATTGTAATGGGCTGGCCCTGTTTCCGTATCCCCTCGTTGTATATTAATACATATATTTGAAATGTGCCTGAGGACCTGCAGGACAGTTACGGCCTACCAAAAAGCTCTCATTAGTTTTCCATTATAGATCATATGTTCGTCAGCTTTTAGAAGGGGTAGTCGGATTGGAGGGACCCATGTTCGAAAAGGTCCTTTTACCAATCTTCAATGCGAACAACACTGGTATTTTATATCCTATATGAGTTCAATCAGATCAGTCGCGTCGTCCGTGTGAGAGTGATCATTCAATGCGGGGACATTCCATTCTCGACTGCGCCACCATTTAACTCTACCTCCCAGCATAACCTCACTATCAACCTGAGCGCGACTGATAACTTTCAGTTCCACTGAGAGAATGGCGCCCGCCAAACCCAACAAGCTTGCCTTCCTCACCCAGGTAGCACCTGCCTCATATGTTGCTGGGTTGGGCCGTGGTGCATCTGGATTCACCACCCGATCCGATATTGGTCCTGCTCGAGAGGGGCCAAGCGCAGAAGCTGTAGCGTGAGTCCATCTTCCACCATCATGAACCTGACTGGTTGAATTTAATCTTGATGCCGATTTAGGGAAGCTCAGACTCGGAGGGGGGAAGAGACTACTGAGGTGGACGCAGAGGCGTTCCAGGATCCTGACAATGAGACAGGTCTCTTCGCTGGAATGGTCTACGAGGCGGATGACGAAGAAGCGGATAACATCTACGAGTCGGTAGATGCAAAGATGGACGAGCGAAGAAGAGTGCGACGGTGAGGCGTAACCTTCGCAGATGTCTTCTAACAAGGACTCAAAATTGCTCAACCATTTTTGTTTAAAAAGAGAAGCCCGTGAAGCAGCAGAAGCTGCAAAAGTACGCACGGAACAACCCAAACTTCAAACCCAATTCGCCGATTTAAAACGTGGCCTCTCCGCCGTGACCGACTCGGAGTGGGAGAACTTACCAGAGGTGGGCAATCTCACAGGCAAGAAGCGCAAAAGGGATCTCAGGGAGAGGACCTATGCCGTTCCAGACAGCGTCATCGCCGGTGATAGGGATCGGGGTGCGATGGAGAACGCGTTGGACGATCGGCAGCAGAAGCTCGGCGGCTTCGATACCCCTTCAATGGATGGCACGTTGACGAATCTCGTGGAGATTGGTCAGGCGAGGGATAATTTGCTTTCTTTGAAACTCGATCAGGTGAGGATTGGTTTCAACCCTTTTCTTTTTTCAAATCTATGCTGCTTTGCTCTAAGTGACTTGATATCAGCTATCTGGTTCTGTAGCGGGCGGCACCTCGTCTTCGATCGATCCGAAAGGTTACCTCACGGATCTTAACAGCGTGGCATTGAAGACAGAGGCTGAGATCGGGTACGAGAGCTTTATTTCGGGATGATTTCATTTGACGCTTACGCCCACTTTTCCTGCAACAGAGACATCAAGCGTGCCAGGATGTTATTCGACTCTCTGGTTAAATCGAATCCGAAACACGCTCCCGGCTGGATTGCTGCAGCATGCGTTGAGGAGCATGCAGGAAGGATGGTCGCCGCACGGAAGATCATCAAAATGGGCTGCGAGAAGTGTCCCACCAATGAAGATATCTGGCTCGAGGCTGCAAGACTGCACGTAAGTCTACGCCCCTTCGCATGATAGAACTGATGCTCATCATCCTCTGTTACTACTCCCAGCCGAACGACGATGCCAAGGTTATCCTAGCAAACGCGGTGCAGCATGTCTCTCAAAGCGTGAAGATTTGGTTAACAGCGGCCGAGCTAGAACACGAACTCAAATCCAAGAAGCGAGTATTGCGCAAAGGTGAGTAATATTGCGGCAGTTTCCATTGACCTGGGGGTCACTGCTGATGTTTTGCCATTCACATCAGCCCTTGAACACATCCCGAACTCAGTGATCCTATGGAAACAGATCATTTCTCTCGAAACCGAATCGGCTGACGCACTGATCCTCTTATCTCGAGCGGTCGAGGTCCTCCCACACTCTGTCGAACTTTGGCTCGCACTCGCTCGACTCGAAACTCCGGAACGTGCCAAGAAGGTCCTCAACACAGCGCGCAAGGCTGTTCCCACAAGCCATGAGATCTGGATTGCCGCTGGTCGTTTGGTCGAACAAGGTGCCGGCTCAAAGCCCGATGCGGCGTCGCAGGCCAAGGAACTAGAGCTCGTAGACAAGACGATCGAGTTGGGTGTCAAGGAGCTGAGGAAGCATCAAGTTATGTTGACCAGGGACCAGTGGCTTGCGGAAGCGGAGAGATGCGAGAGTGAGGGAAGTTTGAGGACTTGTGAGGCGATCGTGAAAGCGACCGTCGCAATGGATGTGGAAGAAGAAGACCGAGAGAGCACTTGGGTTGGAGATGTGGAGTCTGCTTTGGCTAAGAGGAAGATTGGAACGGCTAGGGCTATCCTGTCTTATGCACTCCGAGTTTTCCCTGACAAGAGGGCGCTTTGGAGACGAGCAGCAGATATTGAGAAGGCACACGGAGACAGGTGAACGGCTGGATGGTCCTCATCGACTCTCCGCACATAAGTGCGATGCTGACATTGATCCTCTATAGGGCGAGTCTGGACGCTATCCTGTCTCAGGCTGTTAAATATTGTCCTCAGGCCGAGGTGCTATGGCTGATGTTCGCCAAAGAGAAGTGGACTGCAGGGGACGTTCCTGGGGCCCGAGAGACCTTGGAAGAGGCATTCAAGGCGAATCCTGAGAGCGAACAAATCTGGTTAGCCGCCGTCAAGCTGGAAGCAGAGAACGGAGAGTTGGATGTTGCGAGAGAACTATTGAAGCGCGCGAGGAAAGTGGCTGACACTGAACGTGTGAGTAAATCTGGTCCTCATATATTGTAAGAAGTCGTTCACTCAAGTTTTTTTGTCCACGCTATCAGATCTGGATGAAGTCTGCCGTGTTCGAACGGCAACAACATCATCTCGAGGAGGCGCTCTCGACCGTGGAGGCTGGTCTAAAGAAGTTCCCAACATTCCCAAAACTGCACATGCTCAAGGGCCAGATTTTGACTGACGCCAACGACAAGGCTGCTGCGAGAATGGCGTACGCGCTTGGGGTCAAGGCGTGTCCGAAGAGCGTACCGTTGTGGCTACTGTCTAGTCGGCTGGAGGAGCAAGATGGCCGTGCTATCAAGGCTCGGTCGCTACTCGAGAAGGCGCGGCTGGTGAATCCGAAGGAGGAAGCGCTCTGGGCGGAGGCTGTTGCTGTAGAGGAACGCGCCGGGGCAACCACACAAGCGAATGCTGTCTTGGCTAGAGGTTTGGACTCCACCTTCCCTCGTGACACCCCATGCCAACTTATCATATATATATCTTCTTCTAGGTCTCCAAGAGTGTCCAACGTCTGGTCTCTTGTACTCTATGTCGATATGGTATCACCCCAAGCCCGTCCGGAAGTCCAGAGCCGTCGACGCCCTAAAAAAGACGCGGGACGATCCGCGAGTGATCTGTACCATTGCGTGCGTATTCTGGGAGGATGGGGCGTATGAGAAGGCGCGGACGTGGTTTGGTCGTGCGACAACCGCGGATCCAGATAACGGCGACACTTGGGCGACATGGTGGAAGTTCGAGCAGAGCAAAGGGACACCGGTGAGTCTTGACCTATCAGACTTTAGGTTTCATTATGAGCCGATACGATCTTCTCTTCTCCGTCTTAGGAGCATCGCTCGATCGTTCAGGCGAAATGCGTTGCCGCTGATCCCCACCATGGACCTGCATGGCAAGCCGTGGCGAAAAACGTGGCCAACGTAGGCAACGGCCCAGCGGTGCTTTTGCCCCTTGTCGCGAATACGATAAGGAGCGGTACACATACGTCCTAGGACCGTCAGAAGCCGCTTTATTATTCTCAATCCCGCTCATGAGAACCGCAATCTCCCTCGGTTACTCCCTTCCATATCTCAGCCATAACCATATTCTACGTTGCATCATCCTATTCTATATCCACGTGGCTCTACCCTATGTTTCAGTTTTTGTTGAACAATTTGGCCCGTCATGCAGAAACCTCGGCCTTTGTCCCTACAACCCGCCGAGTTGAGTCAATGGCGCGCAAGTCCAAATTCATTACGCGAACCAATAGAGAGAGTATAAGAATTGTAAAGCTGATCGCGATGCTATGATGGTGAGTACTCATAGAAAATGGCTTACGACGTAAGAAGTGCCGACCACCAACACGCTCGGCGCAATTGCAAACGAGACAACAGTAGCACCACGACTTCCATGACCGGACTACTTGACCTGCCTGCATTCCCTGATAATCCTCCGACCATCAAGGATTACAACAGGGCGAGAAGATACGCCCGATGCGTCACACGTAGGAGGTTCGCTCAAACTTCCAACTCACCATTCCACTACTGCATGTGCCTAGCTCTTCTAGTCGCGCTCACAATTGATACCGGATTCGTGTGCTAGATTAATAATCGATCAGGTTGCTTATGCTCAACTATACGCGCATCGGGTACACCAAACGCTTTCCGTTCACGACGAAGATAAATCATTCCTTTTTCCCCTCGCTTGACACGAGCATTAACATCTACATAAGTGACCACCCCAGAGCTCGAGGGCATTACAATGGCCCTCAACCAGCTTAGAGAAAGCATGGAAAGGCGCCTAGACAGGATTGAGAAAATGATTGAGATGCGACTAACAAGAATTGAGAGGTGCCTGACAAGGGTTGAGAGGGGTGTTTACCAAGCTCGATATCTTACACTTTATGAAGTGCCAAGATCCCGAAGCCTAGCAGGTAGACGTCGTGCTTTGGGCTGGCACACTGATCGCAATAGCTTTCCCTAGTCCGGAGCAACGGCATCTCCGCCTTTGTACAGGATTCTTAAAAGTGCTAGGAATTGTCTTGGTGCTCCCGCTTTGATGCACTTCCGATTCCCGCCGTGTTTCGCAACACACTATATCAAAAGAGTGATTCAAGTGGAGCCAACTGCCCTATCTGCCACGAGTTCTGGAATGCTCGGGGACTCGTCACGCTTCCGACAGCGTCACTTGTTGTGTATGCGCAGACGAAGAGCAACCTTTGGTCAAGGTATAAAGCATTCCTCAAGGAAAACAATCCTCCGCCGACACTCTGAAAAGAAGAAGAAAAACCCCCGTTTACTCTGGCCCTGTCAAAAGCTTACCAAGGCGGACTCAACTCTAAGATCCGTAGGCATCTCTCTCGCACGACCATCTTTCCACAAGTTCCCCTTCTTCACCATGCTCGTTCGCCCCACTTCGTTATGCTGATTTGTTCGATGCGCCTTTCTTCGGTTCAGGTTTTGCCGATATACACTCACCTACCATGGACTTAAAGGAGGAGAGGAAGTATGCTCCCTCCGCCGAGCTGGCGAGGGTGAAGGAGAGCCTCAATTGGATATAAAGGAGGAGCATCGCCGTTAGGGCTGGTGGCCAAGAACGAGCCAGCGTACAGGAAGGGCTTGTGCTGCTTCTGCCCCTTTTCACGAACGCTACAAAGAGCAGCGCGTGACTTCACAGTGTGGTGCTAGCCAAAGCAACGACTTCGAGTCATTCTGGAACTTGGATGTGACCATTTATGCGGTTCTGTTCGGCGTTGTGCTCTGCTAACTATACAATGTGATAAACCGTGCGTACAAGAGGATATTATATATTAGATCGTTCGTCTGACTGCGAGCTAAGCGATTATTGTCTCGTTACTCGCCTCCGCACCTCGTCCTGACACGTCTCACAGGATGTCCTCAACACGATGCGATGGCCATCAACGCCTCCACAGGTATGTTGTGTAGCATAGGATCTGTCGCCACAAAAACTATTACAACACGTCAAGCCGCGCCGGTTGACTGCTGGAACGCCGAAGCACACTTGACCATTGGCTGATGCTATTGAGGTGGCGCGCTGCAGACTCATATACGCGCTTCCTGCCTGCCCATGAACATGAAAAGCAACCGCCTAAAATAGATTGTTTCCTTGTCACCGAGCTCGATATAAAGGGAAGCGTGTACTCGCTGCATTTGACGCAGAAGGCGTCCAACCTATGGGACGCTGCTATGGCGAAGACTTGAAAAGGATCTGTGGACGCAAGAATCCCCAAGATATCTGAGTCGTCTATGCTAGCGATGTCGGTACTATAGAGAGGTAAACATTGTAAGGCTCTCGTCATGTCGGCAGGACTTGGGGCGCATTTCTATTGGTGTTCGCTCACGACTGGCGCCCATTACCGCTAGTCTAGTATTTCCTGCTGGTTTTTGGTCATTCCACATGACGAACTCTAGGGTGATTATTTGTAGTGGCTCACCGCCAGTTTGGGCAACTGGGTGGAGCGGAGACCGGCCTATGTCCCTCTCGCGGCCTCCGCCTGCCGGTTCTGATCAGTGTGGGCAAATCATCGTCGAGATCCAATACTCGGACAGACGCGACATGCAATCGCCGCAGGTGAGTCTATTTACGATATAGAACTGCATCTATCCGAGTATCTGACTTGCAACCTTTCAGATGTCTCCAGGTGGAGTCATAATTGGGGTGTCGACTACCTTCTTTCCCAGCGCGATTCTGCCTGGCACCAATAACCAGTCACCTGACTTGATACTGATATCTCGGTACGGCGTGAGCGAAACCTGTTGCACAGGACACTTATCTACATTCTTGCTTTCAGGGACTCAACCTTCTTCTACTGCCATCGGCAAATCCTCCTCTCACAATCAACCAACTTATTTGGGGGCTTGATCACATCCACGTTGTCGGGCTCATTTGGCCCTCCCTCCGCCAATCCAAATGCCCCCGAGCCGCACGGCTACTCACTGTCACTACCTAGACATGCACTTCCGGAGACCAGCACCGTGGCCAACTTGATCTTGCACATCATTTACAGCCTGTGAGTTCCGATTTGTCCTATGACATAATTCGATTGATTTTATTTTATTCAAATCCTATTGCTTCAGACCGTCCAGCCGATTCGCCCCACACCTTTCCGACATATCAGATGCCTTACGCTGCCTCGATAAATATGGCTTGTCGAAACCGGATGATTCCGCGGACATTTGGATAGAGGTGGTGCGCCACGGCAAGGACCAGCCAATACAGGCTTATGCTCTTGCGGCGAGCTACGCCACGGACTCTCTATGTGTCCAAATCAGCCAGTACACTTTGGGAACATCCCTTACACAGATATCAGAAGCCGATGCTCTATCAATGGTATGCCTGCCATCTTCAATTACTACTCTATGCCTCCTTTTGAATGCGTACCGCCCATGACGGGAGCAGGGTCCCATATACCTCAGGAAGCTATTTTTTCTCCACCTCGGCCGGGCACAGGCTTTGAAAAGAGTGATCGACCTACCACCTACGGTACATGAACCAAGCCCTTCGTGTTCATCCGAAGACGCGTTGCAGGTCACGCGCGGATGGGAATTGGCGGTCGCAAACATCCTCGTTCACCCGAACCTGCAGAGCATCTCATCCGATGAGCTGAGTGAAACTTTCGGAACTGTCTTAGGGAGTCGGCGTATGTGTTCGCGGTGCTTAGAAAACGTGCGGGAGCGCGTGAATCAAGTAATCCGGGAGTGGAAGGCCATCAAGATGACTATATGAAATGAGCGCTTTACCCATGATCCACATAGCCGTTTCAAGAGGTGATCCCCCTATCGCTGCCTTGAACTTCTTATTCCCCTCATACGTGTTAGACGAGTCGATCCCCTGTACCCCCCTTTCATCTCCTGCAGGTCGGATTTCGACCCCTCTCATTCCTTAGTAGACCCTTTCCCCCTCTGTCCCACTCCGTACTTTAGTACAAGTGGCGTGTGTTCCCTTGCATCTAATATACACAGGTTTCAACCTGGGTTACGTGCCCTTTTGGGGACCCTTCCACTCTCCCACTTCAAGTCTATCGCGCATCAATATGTAGGTAATGGGCGGATCATTTTACCCTAAAAGGTCAATAAATACTTAGTCACGCCATACATCTCATCCTTTACGATGTATACTACAGCTATACATAAAAGGATATATCAAAAGTTGTGTGATCAGGAGAACCACACCGAACCTCAGGGCGTATCAATGTCGCAACGCAAAGGACATCCTTTGCCGAGAGCGCTTTCTGCGAGTGTGACTGACCTGTGACGATCAAGATACTGTATGACACGGATATGCAAAAGTTATTGATGCCAAAACGGTCACGTCAGGGAAGGGCGGAAAGGCCAAGTTGCGAGACCCTTCAACACGGGAACTCACATCATCTCACGCACGCTTTGGTGTCATGCTTCACACACTACGGCCGGCTCGTCACATGTATCGTCACATTCATCTTCGATATCTCCACTTAGGGACACCGTCTTTTCCTGAATGCTCGGTTTGGTCTATTCCGCTAATGCATCGAAGCTTTTGCGTGGCTCAGAACTATCATATACCCCCTTCAACAGTGAACAAGATCTCTTCAGGCTCTCTGTAACGAGTGTTGGCGGCGACATCTCGAACTTTCTGGCCCTATCTGCAATCAATTGATATTACTGAACGGACTTCGGATAGGGTGGGCTGCTACTTGGAGCCTTCAAAAGTGCGGGATTTGAGGCTCTAGACCGGGGAGCCTCTGTACACGGCTGTGCGGCGTTTTCTTCTCTGTTAGCAATTGGACCAGCCGAGGTGGTTTGTTTCATACCAGCCCCTAGAAACGTAACACTTCAGACCCTAGGTACCTATGCAATCACAACAGGTCAGCGTGACGCATATTAAAGAATCAAAGCCCTTAGTGCTGAATGTCTCAGGCGCTCCAGGAATCCACGACGGCTGGGGGAGTCATCATTGAAGTGTCGACTACGTTTTTCCCCACTGCAATTCTTCCTGGTACTAACGAGAGGCCTAACATGATACTATTCTCCAGGTATGTGGTTAATACTGAGAATCTGGACGATTGAACTCATTTGCATGTTCCAGCGACGCAGTATTCTTCTACTGCCATCGCTCAACCCTCAGTTCAAAGTCGTACAACTCTTTTGGGAATCTGATTTCGTCCTCTTCTCCTGGATCACCAACATCAAATACGGATTCAAACGGCTCCGAATTCGGCAGTCTACCGGCATCGCTGCCGACCCACGCACTCCCAGAACCTGCTGTTGTTCTCAACGTGATGCTGCACGTCATTTATAACTTGTAGGTTTGCAATTTTTTCCATCGCAGCGAGACATGAGAGGACCGGACACTGAAATCGTAAGCGATTGACTTTTGGTTCATGGGCAGGCCGGTTCGGCGATTTGCACCGAGTCTTCACATCATTGAGGATGCCCTGCGTATCCTCGAAAGATATGGTATCCCTGCACCGGACGAATCCGCAGACATTTGGTTCCTCCTGCTACGTCACGCTGAGATCCAACCTATACGGGCGTATGCGATTGCCGCGGGTTACGCCAAGGAGGCTGTATGCGTGAGGATCAGTCCGTATACATTGAGGGTTTCGCTGACGCAGGTATCTGACGCCGAAGCCTTGACGATGGTACGTTTGTCGCTTCTCCTATTGTTCCACTCTCTTTTCGGTGACACAAGCGCGCCCATGAATGGAACCAGGGTTCCATATACCTCAGGAGACTGTTCTTTCTCCACCTTGGTCGGGCTCAGGCCTGCAAACGGGTGATCGACAAGCCACCGAAGGCACACCCGCCCATGGCTTTGTGCTTGCCAGAGGACGCTTCACGGGTGGCCCGCGCGTGGGACTTGGCTGTCGCGAACATTCTCGTTCACCCGAGTCTGCACAATATCTCACCGGAGGAGCTACGGGAATCATTCAGCAGCGTTGTGCGTGGTAGAATGTGCTCGGAGTGCTTTGACAGCGTGCGGGTGCGGGTGAATGAGGTTGTCGCGGACTGGGAGGGGATCAAAAAGACGATCTAAGTGCTCTCACGGTGTCCTTGTTGAAGACGGTGATATCAACGATTGGCTGAGCCTGTGCAGGAGATGGGCCGCAAGCTTCCCAGGAGTATGCTCACGCCTGGGTTGACTCTCACTGTACTACAATGAGGATAGTGAGATCTTTTATGAATACAGTCACTGTGCTCCTGAATTTCTCTTGGATAGTGTTAAATACAGCGGGCGCCTTTGGTGGATAAGTCATGTATGCGCTTTGAAGTAATGAATCACGATCGGCCAGCTAACAATGGCAGATGACCCAGCCAGTTCAGTAGGCTGCTTCTAGCCTACTTAATTAGGGTCTGGGCCCAACGGATCGACCCGGCTTCAAACGAGCATCTTGTGTAGAGTTATGATTTGTGAGCATGTGAAGATACGTTAAGTGTAAGAAACTGACAGGCCAGAGAACACAGGGCCGTAAGGCTTCGTCAATCTCTGTTTGTACTTCATTAGGTAATAAGAATCCACGGGACGTAACCGAGTGGTAACCTTGGGTATAACGTCAGCCTTCGACGAACCTCGCTGAGATTCTCGATATCTAGGACTTTATCCCGTCCCGTTCAATGAATTTCGAGGACCTAGTTGACAGGTCTTGGGAAGGTTGCATCTACTATGGAGTACCAGCCTATTTTCCAAACGTATTGGAAGAGTTCGATAGGAATCCCACGGTCGGCTAGGGTATTCAGGTTGCCGGATTCACCACCGGATTCGAGTCGACAGTAGCCGGATTCACATTCACTTGTGACAGTCGTATATATATGTAAATATAGAGATGAACTATAAACGGCGGAACTATAGTGTTATATACTGTTGAGCGACGCGTAGCGTGAGGGGAGTCTGTCGTCAAGTTGCGTCAATCGAACTTCCCAGACTTGTTTTTCTGCCATGGGCCGCTTTCTTCGACCCACGCGAATGGAAGTTGAAGTCGAGCGTGACTAAAAGCTGTATAGTCTATTTGTTGTTCTCTGCGGTGTATGACTGATAAGATAGTAACGTCTGGTGCACCTTTGCTTCGGAGGTCTTCTCGGGACCCCTCGGAAGGCATGACTCAGGATCGAAACGAGGAGCACACTATCCATGCAATGATACGGTCGACATGAAGAGTTCTTGTCGGGTGGCAAGGCGGCCCGTCTCCACATCGGTCATCCTTGACCAACACCCCAACGATCGTTCAGGGCTACCAAAACGTCTCAACGCAGTCCCATCTGTCGCATCAGGTACGGTACATGCATCAGAGCGCCTCTCATCAACATCACCAGCCACATCAGATGTTAATAGATGAAAACCTAGATATTAATTCATTCGATTGATGACAAAATCTGTAACAGATAGTGCCTAATCAGAAGCTCCGAAGCTCGGCACCCGGCTTCATCTCACTTGCGACGAAGCGGGTCGCTCCGCTTGATGATTTGAACCGGAGAGCTTCTCTTGCAAGTGGGACGCCGAGTCGACATGTCTTGTGAAGCTGACTTTGAGCTTCAGATATCGAGTATAAATGTGGCTTGTGAAGTTGGGATCAGCTTCTCCATACACACATCCTCTCGATCCACCTCTCACCTCATCTCCCATCCCGACAACATCCCTCTCATCTCAACAACATGGTGGCACTCTTCAAGTTCGTCCCAGCACCGACTCTCAAGGAACTTCCGTTACAATCTATCGAAGTCCCCAATACCAAGGCGCCAGGCCAGACTGGTGAGCACTTTCCCTTATAAGGTCCACTGGTTCAGGCACTGATCATGTCTTGACTTTCAAAGGACACTACCGCAATCGTATGTTCAGCGTTTATCAATGAACGATACACGAATCCCTACTTACGTGTTGCCTTTGCTGTTGCGTCTTCCAGCGAAATGGAACGATCTTCAAGGAGCCTTAGGCAGAGCGACTTTGCCTCAACTGTTCGAATCTGGCCTTGCCCAAGCCCGCGATCAGCCGTGTCTTGGTCACCGCGATCTCATCTCCCCTGCCACAGAACCCGCCAAGTGGGCGCCTGAATACTCGTGGGAGACATACGCTCAAGTCGATGCGCGACGAAAAGCTATCGGGAGCGCTCTTGAAGGTCTATTCCGGTCTGGGCTATGTCCGTCTGGACGTGACTTCGAGGGTGTTGGCATTTGGGCTATCAACCGACCAGGTGAATGATCCATCGAACTTTTAGCATGTGATGGGGGCTGACTGGAAGGTATTCTAAAGAATGGCAGATCGTCGACCTCGCGGCATCCGCGTACAACAAGGTCACAGTTGCCCTCTACGATACTCTTGGCCCTCATGCCGTCGGTGAGTTTCCTGCATCTACTCTCCTATTCATTTCCCGTCTCTGACTATCCGATACTCTCAGAATACGTCATCAACCACGCCGAACTTTCCATCGTCTTTTGCAGCTCGAACCACATCGCCGACCTGATCAAGAACTCTGCCAACTGCCCAACACTTAAACTCATCGTCTCGTTCGATCCTATCGGTACTTCCGCGAGAGCATCCTTGTCCGAAGCGGCGGCGAAGACCGGCGTCCAGATCAAGGAGATGTCAGAACGTGAGTCATGCACGACATGCGTTTCCCCACATATCTGAAAGACAAAAAAACCGTACCATATAGTCGAGGCTGAGGGGCAGAAGAACCCGATGCAGCCCATCCCCGCAGAGTTGGACCAGCTGGCGAGTGTTTGCTACACTTCCGGAACGACTTCGAACCCAAAAGGTGAATCACCCGACAATAAGACCATGGTTTGCTTTTACCAATCACTCATCTTGTATATATTAGGTGTCATGCTCACGCACAGGGCCCTGGCGACCGCCGTCCTTGGACACCTGCACGGACTCACATCGATGCCTCCCGGCTGGATCGTCATATCTTACCTCCCTCTAGCACACATCTATGGTCGTATCATCGAACTTCTAGCCTTGTCCACAGGCGGACGTATCGGGTACTTCACAGGCAGCCCAGCCAATCTCTTCGCCGACATGCAGGTCTTGAAGCCACACATGTTCCCATCAGTTCCCCGAATCCTCAACAGGATCTACGCTCAGGCCCAGGCGCATATGACTGCTCCAGGGATGAAGGGCTCTATTTTCCGTCGCGCAGTCGATGCGAAGCTGGCCTCGTTCAAGTCCACGGGTAGCGTCAAGAGTTACATGTGGGATTACCTCGTTTTCTCGCAACTGCAAGCCATGCTCGGTGGACGCGTCCTAGCTATCTTCAACGGCTCTGCTCCGATCAATAGGGACATCCTGGACTTCCTGAAGATCGCATTGGCGTGCGAAGTGAGTCACATGATCTCCTACACCACGACCTGTACTTATCTGCCGCCCCGCCCGCCCCTCCTCTTCGTTTTTTTTTTCCTTCTCTTTCTTTCTCTTCCATCCACGGCTTCCGCCACGTAATTTTGACCCTTGAAGGGTATGGATTATCTGAGACGTGTGCATGCACTACGAGGACGTTGGCAGACGATCCAGAAGCCAGCGGGACGGTGGGCGGAGTTCAGATGCTCAACGAGGTCAAACTGGTGGACGTTCCCGAGCTTGGATATCAATCAACCGATAAGCCAAACCCCAGAGGAGAGATCTGCGTTCGCGGTGACAACGTGTTCACAGAGTATTATAAAGGTTCGTTTTTTGGGGTCCATTCCTTACTTGGTTGCGCATGAAAGTCTGACCAAGCCCATCTGTTATAAACAGATGAAAAGGCCACTCTGGGTGCTCTCGATGCCGATGGTTGGTTCCACACAGGTGATGTAGCGGAGATTGATCAAGCTGGCCGGTTCAAGATTGGTGAGATGGTGTCGTATACTTGATCATGTGGCCATTGCTGACCGGCATCTCTCACTACAGTGGATCGTGTCAAGAACATCATGAAGCTCAGTCAAGGAGAGTACGTTGCTCTGGAGAAAGTCGACAACGTAAGCCTCTCGTCATTGTCTTTTTTTGGGGTTTTACAGTAAGACTCATGCCGATACGCCGCCATTAGGTCTACTCTGCGCACCCAATCATCAAGCAATCCTATATCCACGGCGATTCTCTAAGAGACAACCTCGTCGCAGTGATTGTGGCTGAACCTAAAGCTCTGTCGCAAATCGCGGACCAGGCAGGTTGTGCGTTCGATTACAAATCTCCGACCGCCCTCGCCGCCGCGATGGAAAATCCCGATATCAAGAAAGCGGCATTGGACTCGATGACCGCTCATGCTAAGAAGTCTGGTCTCAAGGGGTGAGTCAATGCATAGCGAGACGGCTCCAAAGCAACCTTTGGCTGATCTCGTTCCATTCGATGCTGTAGCTTTGAGATGGTCCGGGCCATACATCTTACCTCAGAGCAGTTCACCGTTGAGAACAATACCATGACTCCGACGTTCAAGATCCGGAGGTAGGTGGTGGTATCTACTGGATTCTTGTTATCTAGCACCAAGAAACTGATTCTCTGTCTTCCTTGTTTAAAGAAAGGAAGCACATAAAATGTACAGCGACATCATCGATGGCATGTACGCCCCTGCCAAGAAGCTGCAGTAAAAAAAAACCCGCCCCCTCTGGAACGCCTTGCCTCATCACGATTACCCTTCATCGATTCCTATCTTCCTGTAGTTGGCCTTTCTTCTTTTCGTTTATTACTCTGTATATAGAAAATGTACTTCTTGTCACTGGTTGAAATATCACAAATTGTATGTAACAGTGTCAGGATAAGACTTGATTTACGGAGAAGTAACATGGCAATATTCAGATATAGATGCAGTCTGCGAGTACACCGGCGTTAGCGAGTCGGGTCAAACATGATACTATCTACCACCCGTCAAGTCTGTCTGGCGGCGGTATTTCTCGTGTCAGCACGCAGCCTCCTCACCGTCATTCACCAGAGGCTCAGCAAGCTTAGGATCATCACCTTTGGGCGGGAAATGGCGGGCCACCACCTCTGCTGATATGGTGACGCAGACGTCCGTTGGCGATGCTGGTACGAACACGGAGGAAGGAAGTGGGTTGTTGGCTTGAGTTGCGACCACGAAGAGCGTTCGGGCGAGTTCAAGTTGCCCTGCACGTTCATCAACGAAGAGAGGATGAGCATGAGTGAGAACGTGGCTGAAATAAGACGAACGTTCACACCAGGTGTTGCAGGTAATTCTGGAGCCGATGTCGGAGTCGGAGTTGGTCTCGTAGAATTTGTCAGGTTCGATGAGGGAATGCTGGACATAAGCGAATCATCATGCCTAGGCGATAGGAGTGGTGAGGGAGTGAGACCATCTATGCAGTGAGAGCGTCTAGGGAATGGGCGCTTGGATAGTCGATCTGGGAGCGTTAATCGCTTACTTTGCATGCCGTCCTCATTCCGGAGACGATCAGTATCCCCTTGAAACCCGTTCACCAGAAGTGGTTCGTTCGTCAGACTAGGTTGTGGGCTTGACGAGCGGCTACCAGCTGATGTACGTTTTGTGGCGGGTGGTGGATTAGAAGGCATCTTCCACAAAACAGATTCGGGGAGAGCCGCACCAATTCAGAGAATTTGAGAGGAGGAAGCTGGGAGATTCTACCAGCTGAACCAACGAGATATAGTCATGCTGACGTAACACGAAAGGCTGGCGAAAGTGAGACTCGGCTGCATCCGTGTTCGTTTGATCAGTGGCAAAGTAGCATCAGGGAAAGCATGACCATATCAAGTACGTCGATTTGCCACCGCTATGACGAAAGGTTTAGGAGAATTTTGTCTCATCAGCCTCAGACGTGACGCCAATACCCTACAATTATGACGCCAGCGAGTAGTTGCGTGAGAGTAAGATAAGGATTTGCATGTCCAATTCGGTATATTCTACCCGTATGGGCGATCATCTCCATTGATTTTGGAGATAGCTGAAGATCGTTGACGTCTTCATTTGACAAGAGTAAGCCGAGCATATAATTAGACCCTGAGAGTGAGATGGCGCCAATCGCCTCGCGTCGACCCAGCTGGCAATCCGCTGCTATCGGCATACTGTCGTCAGAGAGTAGGCCGGTGGCGTCGCAGGTGGTCACGGTAGCTCATAATCTGTCCAAGCAACTCTAAAAACATTGCCCTCCGGAACCACGTGATGTTTGCAAAGATCGGGCCTAGTTTGAATCACAACGACCACAAACGAAATCTAATGCCGGCATCAGACTCAGCGAGGACCAGGCCCGCCACTCCATCAGGCCATTCCACCCCTTTCACGCCGAAGCGTCCACGCAGTGTCGCATCAGCCAACACTCCGGACCTCACTGACGGCGCGAGTTCAACATCGGCGGACTCCCGCCTATGCATTCCAAACCCATTCCCTCCAACCAAGATACGTGCAGTCGTATCGGTGGAAAGCAAGACGCGCAAGAAGGCTCCGAACTTCAACAGTCCCCTCTCTGGCTTGCTTGGACAACGGTCACGTACAAACAGCCCCGTGCCACCCTCGAGCCCGCCGAAATCACCTCTTAAGACTGCTTTGTTCTCCAAGATGGATGATGCAGTAGATCCAGAGGAAAGTCTGGTGGACTGGAAGACGGTCGAGGATGGAGATGTCTCGGTCGATATTGACGAGTTGGATGGCGCCTGTGTAGACGCGTTGCTTGGAGGCGCTGGATCACATGACAAAGTGCTAGCCACCGTCCGGTGAGTGCATGAACCTTTAAACCTAAAAGGTCTGGCCTCTGATCTACCCAATAGGCTCAAGCCAGCAGAACATGGCGAGTCGAGTGCTTGGACAACCCCACGACCAGGCGTCGTACTACTCGACGCAGCCTTCGCGCGAACCGGCGTACCCAACGCAGAGATTCCATACGACAACGTCCTTACCGGATCAAACAATAAGCCCATCTATAATGCTGCCGCTCGGAGCCACGTTCGAGCCGCCATGGAGGGCTATAACGCCGTGATCTTCGCCTATGGTCAGACCGCCTCAGGAAAGACCTTCACCCTCTCTGGGACTGACTCCGAGCCCGGTATCATACCACGAGCTATGCGAGACGTCTTCACGCACATCAGGAATACACCGTCCCGAGAGTTCCTGCTTCGAGCCAGCTACCTCGAGATCTATAAGGAGCAGATCCACGACCTTCTCGCCGGCGTTGGGCATGGCACAGGCGCAGGTTTACCATTGCACGACGACGGGGTTGTACCTGGTTTGAGGGAGGAGGTCGTCATGAGCGTGAAAGGACTCAGGGAAGTCATGGAGCGTGGGGAGGCGAATAGGCGGACAGCAAGTACGGATTGGAATGCGAGAAGCAGTAGAAGTCATAGCGTATTTCGGCTGGTGGGTACGAATATCCAAGTTTTGCGTATGCCAAGCTCACCAGTCCATGATACAGATTATCGAATCGAGGGAGGTTGGGTCGGGAAGTGATGCGGCGTCCAACCCCTTTTCGCAGGCAGGTATTCCGTCTACTCCTGGTGGCAGCAGGTTGCAGGCTCGTGGGGGAAGGTCCGTTCAGACGTCCACGTTGGTTAGTACCCTGCTTTGTTATGTCACCCAGTCGAAATCATCACTCAAACACGCGTCATTAGAGTCTCATTGACCTTGCAGGATCTGAGAAGGCGGCAAGCGACAAGGATCGGGCCTCCGAAGGGAAATACATCAATCAATCTCTACTTACGCTCGGCACCGTCATTGGTACTTTGGCCGAGAACGCAGCCAAGAAGAAACAGTGCGTTTACTCTCTCGGGATAGTTTTCTTGGGTCGACTCCTTGACAAACCCGGCTACTTGCAGAGACTTTGTGCCGTACCGGAACAGCAAGCTAACCAAGCTGCTACAGCCATCATTGTCCGGGAACGCGAGAATATCAGTCATATGCACAATCAATCCAGCGCCGAGTTCGGTGCCCGAGTCTACTGCAACGCTTCAGTTCGCATCGAGGGTGAAGAAAGTCGCGGTGCGTTCCCTGACACCCCCAGCTCGTCTTTTAGTTTGAAGTACGGTTTTGAGGACTTATACACATCTCTGCTTTTTAGCTTCATGCTGTGCGTAAGGAGATCATCGACTCGGACGCTCTGATCGAACGCTACCGGAAGGAAATCGAGGAACTCAAGACGAGGCTGTCTGAGCGCGAGAGAGAGACGGTCGCTCCTGCGAGCTTACGCCGACGGCTCAGTGCGAGGGAGAAACAGGACGATAACAAGGCGATGCTGGATTTGAGCTCGAGGATCAAACAGTTGACGAAACTGATTCTGACGAGCCAGACGATCGAGGAGAGAGGAGGGGATGAGGTGCGTTGCGGATGTCATCTTGCTTGCTTTATTTACTCTGTTGGTGAGATAGAAATTAACGAAAGAACATCCTTACAGTCCCGTCCCGTGAGTCCTTGCAAGCTCGACTTCGACTTGACGCCATTTCAATTGCAAGAGGAACTCTTATCCGCGAAACGAACTATCGAGTCTCAAGCGAATCAAATCCTCTCGCTCGAGGCGACGCTCTCAGCTCGACCGCTCCTTCCCGCCGATGCACCAGAGACTGAGAAGGATCGGCTGATCGGAGACCTGAGACAGACTGTGAGAGAGCTAGAGATTGTGACACGTGGATATGAGGAGAATCTAGGCGCACCACTGAGGGCCGTGAAGGAGGATGTAGAGAGGGAGTGGAAGCCGAGGGTTGAAAGCCTCGAACGGAAAGTGAATGAGAAATCGTTATACGTGGAGGAGTTGGAGAGAGCGTTGGAGAAGGAGAAGCAAGTCAGTCAACTCGCTCATATGGTGTCTTGATGCGGCAGGAATGACCGACTAACCTGCGACATTCGCTACTACCCCCTTGATAGCTCCGCCTCAAGTCGGAACAAGAGAAGCTCGCGCTGGTTGGATTTGTACGAGAGATCGATTCCCATATCTCGACCAAGTCAGGGATCACGCCATCGTCTTCCATCGCGTCCCTCACGCATAGCTTCCGACCAACGCTATCACCCTTGGCTGAGCGGACTCATCACAACACCGGTCTGAAAGAGGCGTTCGACGAGCCCTCGCCATCCAAAGCACAGATCAGGAAGTCTCAGCGAATGCACATGATTCCGATGCCAACGAGTCTGTTGGAGGAGAACGAGGTGGAGTTCCTTGTCGGTGGTGGTGATGAGGTGGGGGACATAAGCTTTGGCACGATGGAGGGCGACCCGGTGCCCGACTTCCCCCAGCGTCCCAAGTCGAGAGCGGCTGTTGGCGGCGATAAAGAGAACCGCGCCCCCTCGTCTGAGCGGTAGCTGCATTTTGGGGGTATTTATTGTTTTCGTTCTTGTTTTTTCTTGTTTTGTTCTTGTTTTGGTTTCGTTCCGCGGCCCTTGTTGTACACTGTACTAATATGCTCTTCCCTATCCTCCCCTGTCCGTGTATACCCACTGCATAATATATTTTTCGGATCAGGGCTTGCACTGTAATTAGTATCACCAAGCAGCCGTTTCACTGAGCCAAGAACCTTCGATCAGTCGTTGTGGGCCCCGGTCCTCCGTAATCAACGTTGGCTAACGTTGGCTGCGACTGCGACTCGGCATCCGAGAGCACCTTGAGCTTCACGGCGCCTCCACCTCACAATTATACCCCACTTGAACTCGCTGAATCCTGGCTGTGGCGCAGCTGCCACCTTTGATTGACGCCCTTCTTAGAACACAACCGTCTGCCGTTGAGGTCGCGTTTCCTCCCAAAGAGCCAAAGTCCTTTGCCTAGGATGTCTTCACCGGCGTATCTTGCTTCAGCAGAGAGGTCTTCCTGCCGTTCCTTGATGCGGCACAGTATCCATCCGCCGCGACAGTCATATACTGCAGTGAAGATGGTGAACCCACCGACTCAGCTTACACTTCTACCAGAGCCTAACGCCTAGCCACAGCCAGCCCTTGCGTGACTATGCGTTCGCTCATTCTTTTTTGCACTCTTATTGTCCTCTGCAATGCCGCGACTGGAGTCCCCGATGTAGACCCCAAGGATGATGTTCGCAATCCCCTCAGGTGAGCCAAGAAAGTGTCCACATTCTTTAGTTGTCTCGTGATTAGCCATACTGAAACCAGTTGAAACCCCATACTAGGTACATCGCGTCCATAACATTGGCTTCAGTCGCACTAGCCTTCTACCTTCCCGTCACGCTCGTTATGTTCTTCAACTTATGGAAGTGGGGTGGCAGGGTGAGTCTAGCACATGTCCACGATGTCGTGCCGCATTGATCTTAGTCTTTCGACCATGAGTATATGCTATATATGGCCATCGGGAGCGCTTGTTATTGCGTGGGTCTCGCGTTTCGGTATCCCCTTCATTCACAACCTGATTCGATAGGTGGCATTAATCAGCTCATCTTCGGCGTGAAACGCCTGGCTGACGGCCACTCGTTACAGGCATCTATATTGGGATGGACATGTTCATTGTCCTCAGCGTAAGCTGACTCAGTAAATAACCGAATGTTGCCCCAACCGCTGATGTGTCTGGTTCTATCGCCCAGCCGTGTGCATTCATTGCGACAGGTTGGTCAGCGCTCGGAACCATGATGGGATCCTTTGCTGAAGCCCAGTCCATCCCTTAGTCTATATACTTCTCGGTCGCCTCGCGGGGGAACTTCGAATGGGTCAATATCTCTTCATAGGCCCAACCAAGGTAAATCGAACCTCTGTGTCACTCTTCTTTCTTTTTCTAATGCTGATCTTCACTTCCATTGCAGCTAGCAAAGTATTTTGTGGTATCAGACCTCTCCACATTTTTGATTCAAGTACGTCGCGTCACAGTCGTGTCCACAAGCCGAAATATGCTCCCTAATGACCCAAATACAGGGAAATGGCGCAGGCTTGCTACCCTCACGGTCTGCGACGTTAAGGAACGTTGGAAGAATGGCATGAACATCACACAGACTTCAAATAGGTTCCTTGATGCTAACATGGATCATCGATGCGCAGATCTTCCTTGTTGGACTCGCGATGCAGCTAATTTCGTTCATTATCTTCACCTGCATCTTCGTTATTTGGGGTTATAGAGTTCGCAAGCACTCTCCAGGCGGGTGGGTACGCGATCGGGTGGCTGGAAAGCCATGGTACAAAGACTGGAGAGCGCTGGCCGCAGCGATGCTCCTTAGTTGCGCTGGAATCCTTGTATGTGGCCATGTTTTCTCAATTAAGCTCTCGGCTGGGTGACGTGCGGTACCTTCAACCAGGTCCGGTCCCTATTCCGCGTCATGGAGAACGGGGAAGGTTTCGAGGGGCGCTTGACCACGACAGAATCTTACTTCTATTGTCTCGACTGTCTACCCCTCTTCCTCGCTATCGTGGTGAGTAATGACACTTGATCACCGGCTCTTGAACTCGCCGCTTCCGCTCTCATACCGTCAATGCACTAACATCTTATTTGCTTGGCTATTCTGATCAGGGTTACCTTGCATTTTGGCCTAGTAACTTCATCTCCAACAACCCTCCTCTTGGTACCCAAGATGGGGAGAACCATTCGACTCACGAGCTGACAGCTAGAGGACACCCTTTTCGGTCCAACGATCACGTCACGCCGGGAGGTCGCGTTGAGCAAAGGGATCCCGACTTGGAAGTCTACTCGCCCCTTCGTGACAACCAGACCCCACTTTAGAGGGCTCTGTTGTAATATCTGACATCGCGCTACTTTTGTCTCACTTTCATTCTTCCCATCCAACGTATCATCCTGTTCTTTTGGTGAGAGCAGACCGATTACCATCTGCTACCGCTCCTTCACGTGATCATACTTTCACGTGTCCACACAAATGGCGATAAACCAAGAAGCTTTGGTTGCACCTGAAGGGCTCCAATGGCATGTCTTTCTTCTCTTTTCTTCTCTTTATTCATTTCTTCCTTCTATGACTACTAAGCTGAGAATCGCGGGCTAGGGTGTAACCGTCACGCGCACATTGTCATGGGCGCCGGGTGCTAATCTTGTGGCCGATGACCAGGGGCTCCCGATGACCAAACCTCCAAGTGGCACTGAGTGGGTGTATTCCTCGCTTCGTACTATCCGTCATCGTCTTCCTGGCCCTCAGCTCCGTTCTCGTCTCTATCGTCTATAGTAGACGTACGCCTCAACCCAATTTGATCACCCTCACCCTCGTTCTCGTATTCCTTGTCGTCGTCATCAACCTCGGCCTCAATATCGAGGACACGGTTGAACCTCGCTTTGAATATACGCCTTAACTGGCCCTCATCTTCACCCTCGTCTTCGTGCCCACTATCGGTGTCGTCGGGAATGCGGCGCCTCACTACAGTTACTTCCGGCTCACTCCCGCTCTCGGATCCCCCAAGCAATTCATATGATCCCGACCCTGGCCTGTAGCGGCTAACAACCCCTTCTCCTAAGGTGCTTTCAAACCTGGTGAAGTAACCCTGCAGGTTTTTCGCGAGCTGAAGACACTTCAGCTTGGAAAGCGGCTCCGTCTTCGCTTCAAGTCGAGCTCTGATGACCCCGAGGAGCGCCTCCGCTTCAAGCCAAGAACTCTTGACCTTCAGCGTTTCTAAACGCGGCAACGGCCAACGTAGGACCCCATCCACACCTGCAGCCACCCCGAGCCCGCCGATCAGTGCGTTTGATGCGTCGTGTGTGGATAAACGATAGTAGCTGAGTCGCAGGGCTAGTGCGCGGCGTAGGCTAGGAAAGAGGTTGAGGATCTTCGTCAAGTCGGACTTTTCAAACAAGTTTGTATCGATGACGACGTCCAGATCCAAGGACGCGTCAAGCTGTCGTAAGTGACTTTCAGCTGTGCTAAGTTCCCAGCCTTGCCCATCTATACAGACCCTCAAGACAACTTTGCTCTGCTTCCAGCATTCAAAGCCGAACAGGGTTGCCCCCAATTCAACCTTCACCAAGTCACAAGCCTCTGTAATCGCTTGAGCTGAACAAAGGAGACCGTCGCTTGGAAAGCAAGACGCCTTGATTGATGCATCTGTGCGGATGATGATGCTTTCACAGTCTGGGATCCGTACTTTACCAAGGAGATGGGTCGTAAGCTCGGGTGAGAGATGGTCCACAGTGAACCTCCTGAGCGAGAGTAATTCGACTGGGCGGGTCCAGTTTTTCGGGGATGCATCATTGTCCTTAGGGGAAAAATCTTGGAGTGTGAGCTCGATGAGGGTTGGAGAAGCTCGGAGGATGCTATCCACTTGATCTACAGATGGACCACCCATACCGAGTTTGCTAAGTTCCAGTATGCGAAGGCCGGACAGGATTTTCGAGTTCCATGGGACGAGAAATGATCTGCTCAGCTTGATTTGACGAAGCTGAAGGGTTTGCTCGCCGAAGGGATCTTTCGTGCCTTGGAATTCTCCAGTATCGACGAGGGAGAGATCTTGGAGCATCGGGGCATGAAATCCAGCTATACGGCTCAAGAGTCCTTCTCCCTCATCTGTATATAGATCGAAGACGTCAAAAGCCCTCCATCTGTGAACATGCTCGAGGACTAGGGTTAAGAATCTGGCCATCCTTGGCCTTCTGATGAAGCGCGTGTGGTATATTACTGTGAGAGGATAGTCTTTGGACTTGACCAGGGCGTTCCTTACAGCGTTCAAGGGATCACTGCATGAGACGGTTGCCCACAAGGATGGCAACTTGTCGATCAACGCCCTCCATGCCACAGAGACACACCTAAGCGTATACAGATGGTTTTGATAGTTCTCGCGATCCCCTTCTGACCATAGATCCAGGCTCATGACGAAGATTTCGATCAAGATCTCTGAAGGAATTCGATGGATCGGCAGGAGCGCGTTGAGGGTTCGTCGGTGTGCGGCAAGGAGGAGCTCCATCTTCGCTCCGAACTCCGCCATGCAGCTCTCAAGAGACTCCAACTGATGAGCGGCGAGCTCATAATCGCGTGAGGTTGAAGATGAGCTGTTGGGGTCAAGCCAATACGGGTCAGCATGTCGGCTCATTGGGGGAGTGTGGCACGCGCCTAGTACGACTCGCGAGCGTCTTCGCACGCCTCCTTGCCACATCCAAGAAGGTCTGAAATACAGCCTCCAGGCTGTCTTCGTCAGTCAGGTATGTGTTCATCTGCGTTGATGCTTGTATAGACTGGGGAGGTTGCTTCGATGACTAGGACCTGGGCTTGAGAAAGCGTGCCTCTTGTGCTTCGGGAGTTCCCGGGTCGTTCAAGGGACCCTTTTGCTTGTATTGACGATAGCTTAGATGCGGCACTTCAGCCGCTCTTCGAGCGAGGCCAGATGAGAGTACCAGTATGACAAGCCTGTACACCTCAACTCCGTAGTTGGTGGACGACCCATTCAGTGTGTATTCCTCACCAGTGACGAATTTGATTTAT
>WSTV01000151.1:0-47541 GCA_019632285.1 Tulasnella sp. 332
CATGGTGCTCGATGATCAGGAGCCCGAAGGCCATGTAGAGATTAAATGTATAACGCCACGCACGAAGGGAGGTATGACGTTACAGTATCGGCCCCTAAAGAGTGACATCTCTGCTCGGCAGTTTTCGCGATAGCTGAGGCGGTTGAGCTGCACAGGCAAATATTCACACGAGCTTCCATCCCGAGTAGATAACGAGTGCAGAAGTCTATGTTGCAACGAGGTAGGTCGGCTATCGACTATTTTGATTCGGCTTCCCACTTCGCTATCAACTTTTCTAGGTCGAAGTTTGGGTCCTCGGGATTTGTTATTACTAATACAAAGAGATAGAAGGTTGTAATCAGTACATAAAGTACGTAACCCTTGACACAAAAGCGTAGGCGTTTCGTTATAGCAATGCTTGGAGGTTCGCGACAACGGTCCGTACCGGTAAACAACAGAGGAAAGGATGTCAACTCACTTCCACTGCTCTTGATCGGGTTTTGCTTCTCTTTCCACATCTTCCGTGCTTGCTGTATGAGCTCCTCCCGCTGATGAACTGCCCGCTCGGCCTTATGCTTATGCTCCTCGGCCATGAGTGTCCTTCGATGTGAGATGCCATATAGAATACCACCGACCAATGCTGAGTAGCGAGCGACCTGTGGTCAAATGCGAAAACATATTCGTGTGAGTGTCTTCAGCTGCTAAGGAATACCCGGGGGAAACGACCAACGTTCACAGTAGTGGACATTACAACGGTCCCTCTACTAGACTTGAAGGAAAGTTACGGCCTATCAAAGCATATGTAAGCACGCCTTCACTGATACTCAAAGTTGGGGCCAACTCACGGATGGGGCGTCGGTTGGAGAGAATGGAGCGAGGATTGTTGCAGAGCGGACTGGGAGGGAGTTGCGATCGTGAGAGACCGTTGGCATTTGGACCTTTGCCTGCAGAAACGAAACCTTCCACTATTGCTCAATGTCCAACGCATGGGACGACGACGAGGACGCATTCCTGTATGGTGACGAGGGATCAGGGGCAGCTCTAGGTAGGCAACGAAGCAATAGCTATCCGGCTCTCGAACTAGCTAAAAGCTCTCTCTTGTCCCTAGGATCTGCGTCATTACCGTCAGTATGAGCTCCTCATCATACCTGCTGTATACTAACGCAAAGCTTTCCAATAGACCTCAACTAAACGGCGTCACCTATGCCTCGGCCAAACCCATCGACCCGTCTGCGATCGTAGAACCTGAAGTTCTGTCTGCACGGGCAGATTTCGACATGGAGCTGCAGCCAGAGGTGGTGAAAGGAGGCAATGTGGTCCCCCAAATAGACGTCCAGGAGGTGGAAGGGGAACCGCTGGGAGATGAGATCAATGCAGAAGAGGAGGACGAGGAGGAGGAAGAATCCGTGAGCTTTTGTTTTTTGTTTGATAGATTTGCGGAGGGGCCAGTTACTCTCTTGTATATATCAAAACCATTGATGCGAAAAATACAAATCATGACCATCTAGGACGTCGAGATTATCATGGAGGACGTCGTACCCGCCCGATCTGTGGACTTTAGGAATCAAGCAGGCGTCAAGCCGTTCGTACCCCCGCGAGTCCCCGCACCGTCAACAGTCGTGTCAACTGCCTTGCCTATCGAGCGACGACGTGAGCTACGGTTATTCCTTGATAATTGGATGTCCTGAACATTTCTTCCCTGTCCAGCTGTACATCTCACTACCGAGTACACGCCTGTCTCCAGGCCTCCTGTTGGTGGCGCAATGCCTTCCCCTTCAGCTACCGCCAAACCTCCCACCAAGGTTGCACCGGCAAAAGAACAAACTCCAATAGCTGAACAGTCATCGGACCTAACCGACATAAAAGTCGATGCGCCCATCGCAGTCGTCCCTGATCCCGTACATCCAGGGGAGGAAGCAAACGCCGATGCATCCAATCCAGCGGTCAGGCATGAAGCTCATGAAGTGGCACAGACTGTGGCAAAACCCTCTGATCCGACGCTGCTAGACTTGCCTGCCGCACGAGCCCCGGCCTCTGCGCCTAAGATTGATCCGACGGCCCTAGGACTCCTCCCTAACAAGACATCTGTCTATGAGATCGAGATGGACAACATTGCTGAGAAGAATTGGAGAAGGCCAGGGAGCGATCTCAGCGATTGGTTTAACTATGGGTTCGACGAGATTAGCTGGGAGGCATACTGCGTCAGACGGCGCGAACTGGGCGAAGCCGCTGCAATGCTCAAGGGTGCCGTGTTGGTGAGTGATATTGAGAATGATCCATTACATACACACTTGCCAATAACCTCACATCTATCAACTTCTGCAGAATCTAGCGGGGCTACCGGAGGAACACATTCAGCATATCCCGCCGGAGATGCGAACTACCCTTATCGCCCAGGCGTCGCTCATGGGTGTCGGGATGCCTCAAGCATCAGGGATGATGGGTCCCGGTGGTATGATGGGTGGTCCGCAGAACATGATGATGGGTCATCAAGGCGGCGTCGGAGGGCCAGGAATGGACCACATGGGGATGGGGATGATGCCGGACATGATGGCTATGAACGGCATGAACGGTATGAATAACATGAACGGTATGATGGGAATGCATCCTCAGATGAACGGAATGGGTGGCATGAATAATGTTGGTGGAGGTGGTCCTGGCGGTCCTGGTATGGGAGGTCCTGGTATGGGAGGTGGAGGGATGAGGGTTCCGAGCGGCATGATGCAGCAGCAGCAACAACAACAACAACAGCAGCAGCAACAACAACAACAACAACAACAACAACAACAACAACAACAGCAACAGCCTCCGCATGTCGCAATGAACGCTGTTCTTCCTGGGAACACTGGGCCTCTCCGTCAAGAGTCTCCTATGAATGGAAATATTAGTCTACTGGGCATGGGTGGTCCAGGTCCTGTTGGTTCTAAGATTGAAAGCCCCGATGTCAGTGGAGGATCCGCATTCGGAGGAGGGCTTGGAGAAGGTGGTCCAGGTGGAGATGGAGGTAGTGAGCTGAGTCATGCTGGCGAGCAAGGCATGGCAACTGGTCTAGTCGGTATGGGCTCGGAATACGGACAGCAGGTACATCCACTTGGCCTTTAACCGTAATTATCTTGCGTACTAGGACTTTTGCTGACCAACCTGTTTCTCCGTTTTCCTTCCAGGATCCATCTCAAGCTATGATGATGCAGCAACAAGGGGCATATGGCGCAACGGGGGTGGATCAAACGATGCGTGGAGGGCTCAGAGGCGGTATCAGAGGCGGTCGGGGATTTGCGGGCGGCGCTCGAGGTGGCATGATGTACGCCGGACGCGGCGGTAGAGGAGGTAAATCTATTTTGTTTTATCTCGATGACAGCATTCACGAGCCGGAGTGTGACCCATCAAATGTGACATCAGGTGCTGCTGCGGGTGTTGGTGGACTAGCAAGGCCAGTTTCGCCTCTCCCATCCAATGTCCCCACCGGTCCTAGGAATCAGAGGAGCTACAAGGACAAGGATCGTGAAGCGTCTGACTCGAAGGCTGTCGAGATTGATTATGGGGGTAGCGTCAGTGGTCGGGGGAGTGCGGAGCGGGAACGGGAGAAAGATCGGGACCGAGGGGACAGAGACCGTGACAGAGACAGTCACCGGGACCGCAAGGACAAGGACAAGGATCGCGACAGAGATCATCATAGGAGTAGTCGGAGAGATCGCGACAAGGACAAGGACCGGGACAGAGAGAAGGATGATGATTCTCATCGAGACAAAGAGAGCCGCAGAGACAGCGGTAGCAGTCGAAAAGAGAAGGACGAGAAAGCCTCCAGCAGCAGGTACGTACTTACAAGCGCGTGTATCCTTATTAGAATCGCTATTGAGATTTCGTGTGCCATCCTCAGGAAGAGGAGAAACTCTGCAAGCGAAGACGGCAAAGAGAAGGAAGGTGGTCGCTCATCGAAGCGTCGTTGAGGTTCAACAGTCTGTGTATCATAGTACTTCTTGGCAATTTATTCAGCTCTATTGGGCTTTTCATGTCAGACGGTTGCGCAGATAGTATAGAAGCAAGCCGGGGAAGCGAGACGAAGAACAACAATGAATGCGAACGACCGTATCTACGCCGTAGCTGCTATTTCTTTTTGTGCTGCAAATGACCATGGTTGGTTAGTGAACGGCACATAGCTCCAAGATTTGTTACATACCCAGTGTTATCTTGTCGCCTAGAGACAACGCAATACCTTGCGTTTTGCTTCGTATCCGGACGTGGCCTTGGATTGACCCAGTATCTACCATCTTCTCGATGCTGAGATTTGCTAGGGCGTCCTCGCCTGGGCAGGGACAGATAATAGTCAGAATCAATCCGACAAGCATGCAAGGTCTGGCACGGCTTACCGAAGGAGCTGCGCGCGTACAGGTTGGCTGACAGAAAGTCGCAGTCGCCAGATAAAGCGGCCTCCGGCGTGAGACAAGACATGTTGGTGGAGCTCATAATATGACTCAGATAGGCTCGAAGGTCACTAAAGAGATGATGTACTTGAGCTATACTGATGTGCACGATAGAGCCATTCACACTCACGTAATCGTCGTCGTCACATTAACTCGGTTTTCCCATTCGAACTCGGTCCACATGCTGCGGAACTGAATAACAGATGGTTTATTTCACGTGTTTGGGGGTGGATATACCATGTCGCCTACCTGGGACTCGTTGCAATGTGCTGGCTTGATATAATCCATGATGTCGATATGTATATCACTTAGTACGACGCAAGTCTCTGATGTGCCAGACTCCCATATGATGTTTCCAAAAATAACACCGGTTTCCGTGGACGACACCTTGCGTTTAGGAAGAGGTTGTCAGCGTTCTCACAGATTTACTCGCTTCAAAACGCACCTTTATGGTGGCTTTGATGCTATGAAAGCTGTGTGCGGCTAAAGTGTGCGTCGCTGGGCGTTCGACCAGCTTCAAATCACCAAGTGTTGCAAACTCGAGACAGAGGTTCTGCATCGTAGTCGCAGTTTGATTGACGACGAGCACGTCGAGCAGGATGTCAAACCCGTGCATCTTGACGTAGGCCTCAGCATAGATGGGATCAGAGAAGCCTTTGTAATGGACACACCGGAAAGATCAGTGACTGAGCTCATCGCCCAACGCAAAGCACTAGGCGTCGTACCGGTAAGTTGAACAACACGACTTAGGTTTGAAACAATATCATCCGATGTTTCAGTGGCTCCGGTGGCCTTGGTAACATCGAGATCATACTGATGAAGATGGCCAACGGTCAGCTTCCGATTATGTGGGTGCATGAAGATGAACACTGACGTCAATACCATCACTGGCAGCCTTCTTCGAGAACTGACGGAACGTCAAAAGGTCGTCTACTTGAACAGACACGCTTTTGTTCTCTTTCTCCCTCTTCTCGGCGGCTTTTTTCTATGGTTTTGTTCGAGTCAGCGGGGTCCTTCCTGTCCATAAGATGCTTGTTGTGAGCGAACCTCCTCTGTTGCGACCATCTTGGCATATGCAGCTTTTGTATCCTTCAAGAACATGTCGTTCACGACCACCTGCTTCTTTGATGATACGTCGTGAACATTTAGTTCTGACAGGGTCGATATGCAGTTCATGACCCGCTCTTGTGAATCCTCGTCTATAGGGACTGTGGTATACTTGGACTGGCCAACACGAATGATGGACGTCATGATAAGCATTGCCTATAATAATAACCAGTACAGAAATTACATTAGAAGTTTCTGTGTGCAGCGCACTGAACTGTACATACCTCGGCCCGTAGTGTATTAACCTTCTTGACGTCCTTAGAAGTTTGGGCCAATCGGAGGATGAGCTTGGCCAATGTCGAAGATAGAACAGCGCCCGTATAGAAATCACCACCCAGAAGTAGCGCTATTCACAATCGAAAGGTTAAATCCCGTCGCGAAACTGCAGTCCGTTGCGATCCCACATACCTCGTAGAGGTGGCTTGTTCGCGGACTTGACCACATCGGCCTTGGTGGTGTAGGCACTTTCGGTCGCATAAGTCCCGTCTGCGAGCACACGCGGAGCATGCTTCGTGGCACCATCCTTCTTCTCTCCGGCTTCGTCGACGCTTGGTCCATCTTCTGCCAACCGCTGTATCGTGTCATCAGATACGCGCAGAGATCAGTAGTCTGAGACATTTCTACGGACCTGTTCCGCGGTAAGTATGGGTATCTCCCCAACGACCTTGCGGATGGCTTGCATAGCCTCTTGGATGTCTACGGGAGGTGAAACAGACCAGGGGTGGCTGGGTTCTACAAGAATCATGAATGCCACTGTGTTGTAAGAACTTACCTGATGGATCTGCGCAATATTCGCCCGCAATCCACAGTGCACCACGAAAAACCTTGCCGGATTTAATATCCCCAAATGTGTCCAACAACTTCTCCACGATAGATGCCCGAAGGTTGGGGAACTTTTCTACAACTTCCCTGTAAACAGATACAGTCAATATCTACACATAAGAAGATAACTGGCGGGTAGTTGAAACACACCGGACGAAAGAAATGACATCTACTGCGGAGGGGTTGTTCGAGTCTCCTAAGAACTCCATCAGTGCGTGGACAACACTGGCTGCCACCTCTGAAAATCGGATCGAGCAGATATGAATTGACTGGATGAGCAGCTGTCGATACTCCAGATTCTAGAGAGCCAACAGGCAAACCCACAAAAGCGCCACAAATCAGTACAAAATGGTAGAATAATCAAGGGTCTTCGCAAGCACCTTCTCATAGTCGCCGTCCAATGTCTTCACAAGCTGCTTCTTCAGCGTGCCAACTACGTCTTCAACGTTTCTGCTATTGACCATCGAGAGAGCGATGTTCAAGCATTTCCGTCTGACTTCCATGTCCGGTGCGGTGAGGACCTGGAGAAGGTCCATGACCAACGAGTCGATGACATGGTCATGCCTTGATCTTAAGGTTTCAAGGCGGTCGAGGACGATGAGTTTCACATTGTTGTCAGACTCCTTCGCTACAAGTTCTACGAAACAAGTAGCTGCGGCTGTACCGGTTGTGATACAGAAGTGATCAATCGTTGACGCGATTTGTGATATGCACAGACTATCGGTCGAATGACTAACCTTTGACCGCGGCAGGGTTTTGGGTAAGAGATGTCAATGTCGTTGCGGCTTCGTATTTAACAGAATGAGAAGAGGCGTTCAGGAGCTCAAAGATGCATCGGATATATTTTGGCTAGGTGAGATGTGTGGTTAGTTTTCCAAACATGGGATTGGGCATAAAGCGCTGAACCCACTCGATGTACCGACTCGTTCTGACAATCCTTCCGGATCGTCTCGATGATTGCCATTTGCATGAGCTCATCAAGACTTGGGATCTGTTCGAGCACGGACATCAAGTATTCCACGGCTCTTGGCATAGCGCAGTTGGCCAGGAAGACGAAGGCGTTCCGTTTGCAAGTCATATCAGTCTCCTACAAAATATGAAGGAAGACATAGAGTTTGTATTGTCAGGGACTCGCGTGGTTGTGTAGTGGTTCGGGAGACACGCACAGCAGCAAGGAAGGTTTGCATTAGTTCCGGCCCATCGGGAATCAAGTGTTCAAAGTCCTTGAATATACTGTAGATTGCGAACACCGCGTTTTTGCGCACGTACGAGTGGCGGTGTTCCTATAAAGTAGATAATTGGTGAGTTTAGAACAATGAATCTGGCTTGAGGCGCGTACTAGACACGACCGACAAATAGGAAGTAAGGGTTCCAGCAGCTCAGGCTCCTTCAGCTTCTGAACTGAACGTAATGTCGCGCCGCGAATGTATTCATTAGGATGTTGCTATTTCAATTTCGCCATCAGTCTCTCATGTCTCTTTGTGAGGTTTCGTTTGTGGCAACTAACAAGGTCGTTTCGGATCGCATTACTATCACAAACTAGTCGTCAGCACTTCTGTCAAGGCGTGACAGAACGTGATTTGACTCACACAACAAGAATCATCTCTTGCTTCAACTTCCCGTTGTCATCATGTTTCGGGCATACCTCCCAGTACGTGTGTAGTAGCTTCTTGAGGGCTTTACTTCGTGAAGGCATACAGAATTGAATTATTGGCATAAGTAGTTGGGGCTGTAGAAGGACCAATTCCCAGCTCAGCTCTAGACGCCCGATCTATTCCTGAGTTACAATGCTCACTTGTGGGCTGCCATTGAGTGTAGCGACAATGATCTTCTTGATCGTGTCGCATTTCACTTCGTCCGTGCCTTTCTGCAACGCGTTTCGAAAGTCCTGGGTGGAGGGAACTTCTGAGCCATCGTCACAAACAAAGGTGAATGATATAGAGTCTGGTGATGACATCCGAGCTTTTGTAGAATACCCAAGGGCAGTATAGAGCTTCACTCAAGAAGACGTGGTCTGGGATGGAATATTAAGTATTAAACCCCGCTAACTCCGTATCCTCCCAGGTCATCTTCAGACTCCTGCATTGCAACACATACTGGTCTCGCAATGCCCGATTGAACTGGCATTTTGTTCTTATCTGGTTTTAAATCTCATGATTTTCGCCCGTTCCAATTCAATCCAGCAGTTTCCGACACTTCGTCAAGAACTGCACGTCTCTGAATGCCTCACCTCACGGTATCTATCATTGGGCCAGAATGAGATCCAGTTCGGTCGGCAAGCCGACGTTGAAACATATCCCAATACCAACCAACCCCGATATTAGGAGCTATAAGTATATTCTTCCGATTCTCTGTTCCCCTGACTCAATTCTACCACATCACCCCCTTCAACCTGCCTTGAACTCTTGCTGCTCTTGAAGAGCCAACATATCCGTCTTCAGTCTTTAACCTTCAGCCACCCATCTTCACCAATTCACTCTAAAATCTTTATCCCACCCATCTATATATATTCACGCCTCCACCATTCATTCAATAATGCGTGTACCCTCAGCGACTGGTCTCGTTTTCGGCGCGCTTGCCATCTCTGGCTCGGCTCTAGCTGCTCCTACTCCTTCATCTCCAAACCCGTCCTCCCCCAACCCCAACGCCATCGACTCGCCTCGCATGGCGGATTCTCCGACAATGAACTCCCCCCTCTTGAGTGGTCGCTGGCTTTCGGCCTCCCCGGCTCTCAGAATGGGCTCAGATCGACGACGCTCCATTCGTACGTCTCTTCAACCTTCTTGTGCGCTACCTCACCCCTCCATATTAACATACCTTTTCCATCTTTACAGCTCGCAATGCCAGGCGCGACGATAAGTCGGACGAGAAGAAGCCCAAGGCCGGCGAGGTTCACGCTCAAGGGCTAGGTATTCTACCCCAACCTGTCAAAGACGCCGTTGGAGGCCTGTTGAGTACGGTGGATGGTGTCGTCGCAGGCCTACCTGTCGTCGGCGGCCTCCTAGGTCACACAGTTGGCGACACAGGGAAAAGCCTCTTGGATGCACTGGACGTCAAGGACAAGGACAAGGACAAGAAAGAGAAGGATAAGAAGAAACCTACCGCACCTCCCATGACACGGTCTGTCGGTAAGTCGGTGCTATGTTCGTGATAACGTTGCTTTACTTGATTGCCAAATACTTCTCAACGTTTCAGCTCGTATAGATTCCCGAGACGAACACGTCACAGATGGTCATGCTATGGAGGATATTCCTTTCGTTGGCGACCCCACCAAAGGCGTGGTGAACACAGTGAATGAAATATTAGAGTCCAAATCCCGCACCTTTCGTACGTGGTCGCTTGTGCTTTCAATCATCTATTGCCTATCTGATCCGTCTTTCCCATCACAGCCCGCCGTCAGCTCGCTCCTCCTGCTATGCAACTCCCAGTACCTGTGGAGGCTGCGACTGGGGTGGCTGGCGGGGCGACCAGCACGGCACCTTCGACCCTCGATAGCGTCCCAATCGTGGGTTCCCTTCTCAAAGAGGTCGTTCAGACTGCTATGAACACTCTCGACTCGGTCGCACCACGTGCCTTACCAGTCTCGCCACCTGTATTCGTCGATCAGGCTCTGCCGGTCGCCCCACCCTCGACCCCCAACCCTTCTACTATCCTCGAAGACCCTACTCAATCCCCTGGTCAGATTGTTGGCCAGGCCGCCGCCAAGCTCCCAGATCCCGTGGCCGGCGTCGTTGGAGTCGTTGCCAAAACCGCTCTTGGTAAGGCGCCTACCTCTGGTGACAAGTCGCCCCAGGACTTAGCAGCTGGGATGGTCACCTCTGTTCCAGTATCTCTTCCCATCCCCGGAAGTGCTCTCCGTGCTATCGGCGTACCGTTGGGAGTGGTCTCGGGGGCCATAGACACTGGGATGGACACGGCTGATGGCCTCTCCAGACAGGCTCAAGGTACAATGTCTACTGTGGATGGAACAGCACCAGAACCACCTTCATTACTAGCAGCGCCAGCATCCCGTCGTGCCCTCACCGACATACCCAACGGCGCTCTGTCCAGCGACATATTCGGCACCGCAACTGGAATCATCTCCGACTCACCAGCTGGCGGCACCGTTCAAGCTGTGACAGGAGCAGCTTCTAACTCACCAGCTGGCGGGTTGAAGGACACTGTCACCGGGATGGCCGCGAACCTTCCTGTCGCTGGTGTGTTCAACACCGCAGCTGGCGCAGCCTCTGGTCTCCCGGTTGCCTCTGGTCTCAGCACAGTTACTGAAACCACCACTAGCTCACCAGCCGCTGGAGTCATGGGCGCGGCGAAGGGGGGTGTTAACAGTGCGGCGGGCACGGCTTCAGGTGTTGCTGGAGGCGCCCCGGCTGTTGGAGGAGTCTTGGCTGGGGTGCTCAGTGGGGGGTCGGATGTGGGCGCAAAGGACGTTGACGATCATCGTCACCATCCCCACCAGTCGATGACGATGAGCTCTTCATCGGCCGCACCATCAGCCACGATGTCGATGTAGAGGGATTCTAGTTAGAGGATGCTTGCATTCATGATACTATGTACTTGGGGATTGATTGTACTTGGTGGCCTGCTTAGAATATGAATTTGGCTGATTTTGCCTACTTTGTGCACATTCATCTCAGGATATCCGCACCGCCTCCAAATTACACTATATATCATCATTGTCCTCAAAAGGAATCGCGAACCTGACTCCCCCTTCCCCCCTTCCCCTTTCCTTTTCGGCCGTCATCTTCCCCTCTTCTTCCATCGCTCGATACCATGCTTCTTCTCTCAGTTTGTCTTCCCTTGGCTGGAGCATCATGATTCACGAAAGCCTGTTTCCGCGCAAATAGCATGTGAGAGCACCTGCCGACGTCGATTCGAACGCAGTGGTCCTTAGTACTACTTGAGTGGGCATTTCTTGGTCTTGCTCTGGGCTGGACCACCAGGTAGTGTTGCTGCAGATGGAAGTTCCGGGGCGGAAGAATGTTCGGTCGGCTTTTGGCCGATTGGGTCCTTTCGCGATCCGGGCCCAACTCGATTCGATTACTTCGGTAGACTCGAATCACGCCGCAACATTAGCCTGAAACCGCTGACCTATGTGGACGGAGGAGATTCGGTACCCGTGGTTTATTCTGTGGTAGCTCGGACGGTGGGGTCAATGGGTCGAACCCCACAATGTTCAGCCGAGCGCTGGTCCTTCTGCAGCGACCTTCGAGAGCGATTTCCCACCGTCCTCACGCAACGGAAAGAGAAAAGACCTGATTGTAATGTTGCAGCGTGATTCGAGTTTACCGAAGTAATCGAATCGAGTCGGCCTCGGATCGCGAAAGGACTCAGTCTGCCCGAAGCCGATCGAATATTCTTCCGCAGATCGTTTCCAGAGTCGACGATTCGATTATTCCATGTGCCGTCCGTTCAACTAACTAAAAGGAAGTTGTCGCGGGTCCCAGCTATTTACCCGAGTACAGACCGATGTCCTCTGATCGCCCAGCATGGAATCTGGGATCTTACGAAGAGAAAAGCCCGAAGGAAACACTCCCAACAGACGAGCCTTTCCCCTTGATGAAAAGTTCAAGGAATAGGCTTCGGCTGCTCCGTCCACTTTCACGCGTAAGAAAGCGACTGGGAAAGGCTCGAACTTTTCTTTGGCCTTTCCTATCAACTTCGGTGCCGGCTGTTTCAGAAAAAGTGATGAAGAAAACGACAAGGGTCTTTCGCTGCACTTCGACCTTCGGAAAAGCCCGTGTCACACATCGGACCGCTTCCATTCGCGATTCCACGAGTAGGAGGATTTCGTTGAGGTTGAAGTCTGCATGTTGATATCAGCTCTTCGGCCTATTCCTTGTGCAGCTGCCCCTCATGATCAGTTGGAGCTTTCCAAAAGTTCTCAAGATTTCCGTCCGAAATGTCATCTCAGCTCATGTGCTTGGGTTGTTCAACCCCTCGAACTCGGGATCTGGGACCGTTATCAACCGTCCCAAGTTGGGCTTGAGGGACACCGGCGTGTTACGACTCTTGGCGATAGTTCATTCAATGCATCTCGGCTTTCAGGTCCATAGGCAGCGTTTTGCCTTGGTCTGCCAGAGCGACTGGTCTAGGAATATACGGCCCATCCCTATATCCGTTGTCCAGCAGCTGCTTCCTCGTTCACTTCAGTTTGCGATATGTCCTCAAATACTGAGCGGGGTGATATGACAGAGGAGCGTCGTTTATCATCCTCGTAGGATGAGCAAAGTCCGAAGGAACCACGTGTCACATTGACCAACAGGCGACTGTCTGCTAACCATTTGGGTGCAAAAGAATATATACCTTCGAAAACCCAGATGCTTGGCCAGATTCAGTGGAGACAGATCTTCTTAGGAGTGACTGCCCCCTAGTATTCTGTTATCTCCGGACGATTTCAAAACCTATCAGACCAAGGGATTCCATCGACAAGTCCCTACGGCTTATGAGGTCGTGTATTTTGTAGTAGCATCGGTCATAATCATGCTTCTGAAAGGCCACGCTCTCCCCAGGATGATCGGGACTGGGATGAACGAAGGAAGCTTAAGGGGTGCTCCTTAAACTATGTGCTCGGTACTGTATCGTCTATTCATGGGGGAATCGGCACGAACTTTGGCATACGTTTCTTCAGGGAAAGATTCTAGCCGGAAAGTCCCGTTTCAAGTACTACGTGCGCGCTTCTATCAGAGATGTTTTAGAATACCAGGAGAGCAATAAGCCTTCTATATTCACCCCACAACCAACCAATAGAACGTCAAATGATTCAGAGCTCTCTTCTCTGTATCTATCTGGCTTTGGAGACATATGACCATTGCCTCGTTCCGTAGGGGGAAAGGAACTGACCTGCCAAACTATTCTTATACATTGTTATTACCTGGCGTAGCTAAGTAGTATCGCGATGCGGCCTTTCAGCTCTTCGGAATCGGATTCCTCATCAAGCATACCTTCCTCCCCTTTTGCGGCGTGCCAAGGTAGTGCATGTATGCTGCGCAGCCAGCTGCTAGGGTAAAGGGACAGGGGTGAATCAATGCATTGACAGCACAACTATCATACAGCCCTCACTGTGGCTGGAGTATTATCATGCCAGAGGAACGCGCAATACCAGTCGATTAGGGTCATGACCACGGCTGTTCCTCTTTCCGTACCACGAACACTCGTCCTTCTACGTCATCGCAACTACGCGGTGAGTTTGATATCGTTCTTGACCACTTTCCGCCACAACGTTCCGATTGAGAGCAGTTGTCATTGCTCCTTGTTATCTTGGCCATTTCAGTTCAGTCAGACTTATGCATCAAAAAAGTGACATCAAAGAGCATGCCTCAGCGTCGTATCGCATATTTCATGCATCTCCCTCACCTGCTTGATTCGTCTTTTATCCTTATCAAACCCTCCTTTTTAACACCCGAACTCTGTCTATGCATCATGCCCTCGCGATACCATACATTATCGGCACGATAATATCCACCAGTGAGACCAAGGGTCCCAGTGGTCTTGCACCCTGGTCTGCAAGGCGTGGAACGATGTAGCCAACGCAATCCTTTGGGGCAACAATACCATCCATTTGATAGACCGACTTATGTCGCCGCTCCACTCCAATGGAGTAGAGTGTTTGCCGATGCCAGGCTCCGGAATACGGTTGGTATCCCTGGACGACACACCGGGTGAAGAAACGTGGCTTGTCAATCCCGGCTTTCGCTATATAGCCTTAAATTATCGCATCTCACAGGCCAATCCTTACGACATATTCCCTTGGAAGATAAAGCATCTGTCACTCCTGAACGCTGGTATCGCTTCGCCAGCATCTGGGGCTTAGTCCGGGATATCATTATGGTGGATGACGCCCTGCCCTCATCCCTTGGTCGTAGGGCAGCTCCTCTCAATTGTGAACAGAGGTCAAACCTCAACGCCTCCCCGGCCAGCACACTCCAGCCTTGCCGAAGTAGCGCTCCCTGACATGACCAGCCACGCTCACTTACACATCTCAATACTCTGTTCCGCTCTCTGCCACTGTCTTCTAACGCGTAGGATCTCCTCCTGGGATAAAGAATAAGTAAGGGGTGTGGTTAGGTTTGTGTCGGAGGGGGGCGACCTCTCCGATGCTCTTCCATAGCAGCAAGATCAAAAGACAGCGCCGCAATCGGTAGCAGAAAGCGCTGGAGGTTTACTCCCCATCCCTCCCTTCAGTGGGCACTACCTACCTCCCCAAGAGGCTCCAATGACCGCACCTTTGTGACCCACGACCTTAACATAGACGTCGTTGTATTGTAGATTGCTCGTAGTAAAGCGCACCATCAGCGTACTCGCTGCCAGCGCTCTAATTGAGCTCTCTCTCTCTCTCTCAATGGTGAACAACTATGATCGCCCGGCTTACGAGCTCTTGCTCCGCCCCATCAGCCCCCCCATTGAAGAACCATGTTTCACTCATACAATTCTTCTTGGATAACAGGCCCTCACATTACGGGTCCTCCGGTCGTCCAACATGGTGTGTTCAGCGCGGTTCAGCGGAGTTGACATGATGAAAGTGCTCCACATGTTAGAGTTTTTCTCTCCAGCCGTGGGGGTCCTGCAACGGTACCTTCCTCTTGATATCAACATCCCGCCAAGTACTGGTTCCTGCCAATCTGCGTTAGGTGTCCTACGGTCATTCTGGGACCTAGCAGAAGGACCTTCTAGATTGGACTTCCAAGATCCCGAGTATTAAGAGGATCTTCGTAGTTTTGTCATCGTACGAGGCTCGCATACCACAGCTACGAGGCTGGTTCGCTAACTTCGATGCGCTTGATATCGATTTTTGGCCCCCATTGGTTTCCCACTGCTTTGTCTCCTAATACCCACTAGCAGCCTTTTGCATCAATTTCCTTCTTCTTCAAACTTCCAATCCATCCTTCGAACCTCACACCCTTACAAAACACATCAACTCTTTTCACAATGCCATGCGCGCCTCATGTGTCCTCTGGATTGCATCTTTACTCGTAGCAGCTGTCTTACCTATTCATGCTGCTCCAGCAGGCCACGCTGACCTTTGGGCCCTGCTCGTACCGCCAGAAACTTTAGACATCTCTCCACAAGGGAGAAGACGATCACGGCTGCTCATTCGCCTGACCACCCCTACCACTCTAATTTTTAGACGGAAGTGCCGGGATCAAGATCTTGTTAAAGAGCTTGCAGAGATCAAGGAAGCTGTTGAGAACAAAGGACGCCAGTGAGTGAAGTTCCCATTTGGAACACCATCAAGATTCTTCCAGTCATAGCGTTCGTCTTGAATGTCCATTCCAAACCCCTATCCCCTTCCCCTCCCCCCTCATAACCTATCTACCTATGCCTACTCCATGGAAACATACTTAATACAATCAAAATATTGTGAGTGGCTCTGCACCGGACCCCAAAGACACGTGAAAGCGAGCAATGACACAACAACCCTCTTTGATCCAGCCAGGCAACTCCGTGGCTACAATGAATCTGGATACCGCCCAAAAAGCTGTTTCTTGTCAAGTTGATTGCCGAAATCCAACTCCAGGTCACATTTTGGATCTTCATCGACCCAGCTGTGGGCGAATCGCTGAAACCCATGTCGTACGTAGTGCGTCATTCTCCTTGGAAGTGTCTTGAATGAAACTGCTACCGGAAGCCTGACGCCCGTGTGAACGAAATGCACATATGCGACGCTTTACGTGCTGAAAGATTCATAGTGTTGCAGTTGCATCCATTCAGATAATCACTATATACTCATGTAATGATTCGACTCAATGACCCGATACCTACATCTGAAGCGATGGAGTGATTATATTTCACTCAATGGGGACTGGGCTCCTTGCGAGGGAGGAGAAAACTGGCACACTTGTCAGATATCGATAGTGGTCACCCAGCTCCCCAATCCAAAATAAAATAAAATTGGACTTGATGCTGAGCGCAGACGAGCAAGGGGCCGCTTGGACCGCATTCAGGCGCTTCTGCTACTGTTCCGCCTCCAACAAGATCGCGAAAGATCAAGGGTATGGGGCCACCGACCTTGTACGTTTCAACGATGGTGCTATGGCGTCCCAAGAATGCTTAGCCCCTGTCCATGCCTGCTAATGTAAGATCTACCTGAACTGTAATCGTACGTAGGAACTCTCCTATGTCATCACGAGGTGAGTGGGTAACTTGAACTTGCCTACTGACCAATATCAATATTAACATGCCGTTTTTGCATATGAGGATGGTACAGGTCAAGCCCGCGCCCGCCAGCCCAGTCGTCCTACGAGCCAACTCTTTCCTCACTCAGTTGAAACCAGAGTAGATCTTGGGGTCCCAGACCAACCAAACTGGTCTCCCACGATTTGAACATGACCTGAAACGGGTGTAATTTTCGACTCGGCTGCTGCCAAATATTTGCGTCTTCTCCCCGAGCTTCACTCGTTTGCCAAGATGTCTTCCTCGTCCCAGTCAATGACACAGCTACTACGGAGATACGCGACCGCGGCAGTTACACCATCCAAGCGCCTGACAACACCAGCCTTGCCTTCATCCCTCCTGCCAGTGGCGAAATCTCAAAAGAAAAATGCCGTCATACAAGCCAACGGGCGGAGCAGGGATCCCGCACGCCCATTCCCTCCCAGGAAGGCGCATATATATGCTCAATATACCCGCCTCATCACGTCCCCAAAACCAATATCTCATATAGCTCCCACACCCACCCAGCTGTCCTCAGAGGCGACCACCACAGCATCGAACCTCACGACGCGACCCAAGAAGATTCACCCGCCCACCATCGTCTTAATTAGCCACGAGAACTTCACCGCCGCGAATTTCATCAAGGTGCGAAGCGAGTTGACCACCGCGACTGCCAAGCTCCAACACTCGCGTGACAGGATCGCTGCTGCGAAAGAAGCGTCGGGTGCGGAGCAGAGGCCGGAGGCTCGTCTCGAAGCAACGTTCCAAGTCCTCCGACCAGGCCTCTTCCTCCCCGTCGTCCGCAAAGCTTCGGGAAACCGCGAAGCCAAAAAGCTCAAACGGATCTTGAAGGGACCCATCGCCGCGCTCGTCCTTCCAGGCACGTTGGACCCACAGCTCCTCGCGAGCCTGGTCCGCATCATCGATCGTATCGCGCCGCCAAAACCCAAAGTTGAGGCGAAAGCGGCACCGGAGAGGAGGGGTCCTAGCGAGGACGAGTTCGAAAAGAAGGCCAAGCCCACGCCTGTGCCTAAGATGGAGGTCGTTGGGGCATACGTGGATGGCAAAGTCATATATAAGGTTGGGGTCAAGGAGTTGGCCAAGTTGCCTGGGTTGAAGGAGTTGCAATCCCAGATCGTTGGGCTTCTGAGCTCCCCAGCGAGCAATGTCGCTGGTGTGCTTGGACAGGCAGCCGGTGGGTCGTTGGCGAGGACTTTGGAAGGGTTCAAGAAAGGGTTAGAGACGGAGGCCGCGGGTTCAAGCGTGGATGGGAAGGATGTGATAGAGTCGAGCGGTGTATAGGATCTTTCTTTCCCTTTGGGTATCGTGTCATATATGCGCTCACATCAAGGATCTCCACCTCGCGGTCGGAGTTAAGGAATAAGGGCAGAAGATGAGTCGTCTAATCAGCCTCACCCACAACAAAAAGCCGTTGTAACAGGCGAGGAGTGAAAGTCAAGACGACCACAGAAGCCGTCTACTATCTAGCCGAGTCGTGGTAGCCGAAGACAACTGGTTCACAGTGATGGAGCGCCTAGTCCCAATCCTTGCTAAACAAGGAATCCTTCCGGATCAAATTGGGCTCTTGAAAACGCGAAGTTGACCGCTGAGTCCTACTGGCGTCGTATAAGAATCTCAATTCTCGCCTAGGATAATCAGCTCAACGTCAACGCACAAAGAGACAAACACGGCCCATTACATATACATAGATTGAGGCCCATATCTTGAGATCTAAGACCTCCCTAAATCCAGTCTCCTAGTTGAAAGATTTCCAAACTCCCGAGTGTTGAATTTGTGCATACATGTTTGACCACTTCCGCTTCACGTCGTTCGTATGCAAACTATCCACGATCTTCGCTCATGTTCTTCTGAAGTTGCTCTGTTGACGCTCATTGCAAGGTCACAGCCCGCTTCCATATCACATATCCTTAGCTGATCGTCCTTGGGGTCGATGATGGGAAAAGGTCGATGCATTTTCGACCCTCTACTTAAAGGTAACCACCACGTAGCTGTGGCCTTGGATCCACTTTGAAAGCGAAAGAATGCTTGGAGTTAGGCATCCTTGTGTCTCCAGAGATAGCGATATGCTCGAACGTAGTGGCCGCTCTCACAATCGTGCCCAGGTTCATCGATGCAAGCTCCACCGCAGTGAATCAAATTTGATAGGACGAGGAATATGGCCAGAACAGTGGTGAGCGCATGATATGTTAGAGAGGAGGTAGAGGTGGTGAAGAACTAGCAGGATGCTTTGTCAATCAGATTTTCGGCGTACGCGAGGCACAAAAGAGCCTGAGACCCCTTCCTCGCGATTAACTCTGCCGAAAGCTTCTCACTGGGATGACCAAGCTCAAGGCCATTAGGCTGTTGAAATCGGGGCGTTCGTATCACGGGTCGTGACGTGGATAGAGCCAAAGAACGCCGCCATGAACGGTGGTTGGGTCACACGTGTGCCGTACCGAGCTACTGGGGTGGATTCTGGCTCTACCGTACGGGATTCCGTCCCGTTTTACCATAGGTCTGAGTACACAGTCCTTAAAAATCGTGCGCGAAGCATCTGTATAACACGGCTTAGGGATTCAGAAGTGTTTATCGTCTGGATTGTGTTACTTTATGAGGGTGGAGAACGTACGACAACCCAACGAGAGGTTCTAATCAAAACCGTGGGGCCGAAATGACGTCTAGACTTGTGATTACTTATTTCCCTGTATGCTCTATTGAGTCTGGTCACTGATTGGGCCTTTCTGCCTTTCAGTTACGTCCTATGCTCAAGGTTTAACTCTCCTTATCTACACAGCAGCATTCTCTGATGCACCGTCTGCGGAATGGCTGGGTTGTAGAAGGATTTTTAGTTCGCTCCATAACGTCTGTCGTTTTGACCAACCACCAGTGCTTCTTGCTTTACTTGATGATTGTCTTTACTAAGGATGGATTAAAAATCTTGGAGTGTTTAGGTATGCCTGTGCCATCGCTCCAGACGGAAGCCGGCCGTCCGGACAGGTCCGATATGCCAACGGGATGGATGGGCACCTTATCAACCACCCCTAACTGTAGCGTGGTGAATTTTAGTTGTTGGGTGTGTGTGATAGTGAATCACGGCTCCCAAGCATCGGAGCTCTGGCTCCGCCATCCGGAACGGTCCACGCGCTGGTGCTGGCGTCGCCGGCGTCGCCGGTACTCTTCGTACCGTCGGTGTCATTCTGTCATCTCTAGGCTGGCTCAGGAGCCAGCAGACCATTAAGTTTCTGTGGACAATTACCCGTGCATTGCTAAGCCCGTGTTGTTCGGCGTGCCGTCGGTCACGATTGACGGGCACAAGGGGCCACGCTCTCTATGGCACTCAGTGAAGGCTCGGTACCTGAAAACCTTTAACGGGTTAATATGGCGCTCAATTTAGGTCATGCGGTTCGGTGTGCACCACTTGGCGGAACTCTGAGACATGTGGAAGTTTGACTGCGTCAAAACTGGCGCCGCGCAATACGGCGGGGGGAACAGGTGATGGCAGGGTAAGATCATTTTGAGGGCAGGTTGGATGCTCCTCTGAGCTCTGCCATTTCTTAAGAAGACATCCAGGTGCCTTCTTTGCATCTCACCGACTTCTCGCCTCTATATATGGATGACAATGTGTTGGACAATATGGTGTCCGCAAAGGGGGGTAAGGAGAAAGGTCGATAAAATGCATTGACAAGTCCCGCCGACATCACAACCCTCTACGCGTCCGAGGATCCTATGTGGTAGTGAAAGGCACTACAAGCACTACCCCACACCCACGGGAAAGAGGTTAAGTAATGGGGCTCCACGCAAAGCCAGGACAAGCTTACGCACCTGTGAGAAGTAATTGTTTGCCACGGTACAGACGTAAGGCGCAACACAAGTTGTTGGGCCTGTCCATCCTTGTCTGTGATTTTCCATTGTATGTGGGCAAACCAGGGAAGTCAGCAATCGAAGCGGTCGTCAAGGCCAAAATGGGAATGAAAACGTCATAAACGTACCCGCCACACTGTCCATAATGCGCGGCCGGCGGGGTAGGCGTTGGTGTAGGCGTAGTACAAGTTGGATCAGTGATAGTAGTAGTTGGAGTGATAATTCCGAACCATGCCAGATCGAAGGTCTCATCGACCGGGACAGGGTGACCGACGCCATCGGCGGAGATGGCTATGAAGTCGACTCCGTATGTCCACATGGTGTAGTTGACCAAAGGATAGTTCAAGGTGCTCGTAGCACAGGATAAGCTGTAGTTTAGGACAGTTACCCATTGTATGATCTCCTGGTCCCAGTTGTTTGAGTATATAGTCTCGTCGCTGAATATAGAAAGGAGAGGGAATTAGCATTGCTAGCGAGAAGCAGCCAGTGTGGAAACGTACTAGTCACCCTGCCAGACCGCCATCTTTGGACGGCTACCGGTGTAGCCTGGATAAGCTCCATAGACGAGGGCAGCCTATTTTGTGTGGTGAGTTTTGAGCTTCTCATGTTAATACGCTGTCCTTAACGAGGGTGTTCCACTCACCCAGTCTGCACCTGACATCTCGACATCTCCGTCCGCGCAAGACGTATTCCAGGCAGCCGGCCCAGCGAAGCTAGAAACATTGTCCAACAGCCATGTAAAATTATTTGCCATTCTATTAATGATATTGCAATTAAAATGGATTTACCAGCCGAATGCAACACCAGAGTATGCGGAGGCTGCTTGGAACAGCTCGGGGTAGGAGCCCGCCAATACATTGGCCATCATTGCACCTGACGGGTAGTGAGCAGGATATGTCGCATAAAATAATCAGAATTCTCTATACCAGAATCAGTGCCCGTGACGTAGACGTTGTTGGCGGAAACATTATACGTTGCAATAGAGTACGTGATCATAGATGCGATACCTTTAAATGACGCACGACACCCACATGAGTAGACGATCCCACACAGTGTTATGATGAAGCGACACGGACCTTGAGAATCACCACCACCATTGTGCGTCAACGTCGCGTTAGTATGGACGTCGAAGCAGCCTCCGGCGGCAGGTGCGTTGGGGTAGACGACTATGAAGCCATATGTGTCGGCTAAAGTCGCATATCGAGTCTTGGTGAAGTAGCCTTTGGCGGATCCCCCGCAGCCGTGAATAGCTACCACAAGTGGGGGCGGATTGGCGAGCTTGCTTGGCGTATATGTGTACATGCCAACGCGGGTTGGATTGGGTCCAATGTTGGCTTTGACCTGAACAAGTGGATTAGCGGCCGCATAAATACTCGGAATGGTTGCAATGAAGAGAATCGCGGAGAGCGAGTTGAGGAGCAATCTGTGGATCATGGCTTTCCGTGGGCTGTTGGGAATAGTGATTCGATGCTCAGATACTTCCAACATATATATTTCCACCCCAATCACGCCAAGTCGGGTTCGAATAAGCTTTTAGGTGAGAGCACACGTCAAGCGGAGGAAGGATGGGAGAAGTGAATCTCGGCCAAGTTGACAGATGCGGAACTATAGGATGTGGAGGAGTTTTATCCTGCGAGATAAGCCCGACAGAGGCCTAAAATCAGCGTACCGGGTAAAGAAAGGATCTAAAGGACTTGTGTAGTGAGATGTAGCATGATATATACAGCTCAGTACTTTTTGGTGTGATAGACGCTATACTTCGTCGCGCTAATGCACAGCGTGAGACAACATCCAGCTCGCCCATGGCGTCCCCATCGACCGCGAACCGGCCCAAGCCATGAACCATACCATCCCTGTGCGTAGATCGGCCTTATATAGGGTTGGATTCGTTAGCAACATCTCGAGCCGAAGTGACTGGGAACAGACAGTTCTTGGGAGGAAGACAAACAGCATGATGTTCTGGCACTTGTGCGTGGAACGTCCGATCACACGGACGCAACTAGCTACCCAATGGTCTTCGTCCATGATACCAGTATCCTCGCCAGCCAGCATGCACGCTTTAGATTTTTGCTTCAGATCTCGTGGAATCCTAGCGCATGATGACCGCATGAAACACTCATAAACACAAGAGGAGTTCAGTTTGATCGGTAAGAATGACCAGCGACTAAAAGTCCTCAGCATCAGGGACGCGTGTTTATGCAGGAGACCCTGGGGAGCTGAGACGGCGTTCTCGGGGTACTGCAGTGGAGGGTCAAGCTGAGAAAATTCGGACAATTTGAGGCATACGTTTTTTTTTTATGAAGTGTCAAAGTGGAATTGCGATAGCCTGGGGTAACCTGTTTACACTAGCGGAGTGTTCAGTTTCAGTCTCAAAGTTTCTGTCCCAAGTTGGAGATGTGAATTTGCCAGTCGACTTGAAAGCCGAGTCCCAAGTGGCATCATACATGAAGCTTTGTTAAACTAGGATAACCAGCTCATCGTCAACCCAAGAGAAGGTGGGTGTGACCTATTTACAGATACGAAAATCGGGGGCTCACCCTGAAACCTAGGGTCTCCCCAAATCTAACCCCCCCCCGGGCTGAAGGATTTCCAATATCCCCAAGTGTCGAATCTGCGCCTACACATTCAATCACCTTTGTTTCACGTCGTCCACATGCAAACTATCCACAATCTTCCCCCCGCGCCCTTGCTCTTCTGAAGCTCCTCCGTTGATGGTCATTGCAACGCCCGTTTCCATCTCCCATATCCTCAGCCGATCGTCCTCGAGGTTGATGTATAGAAAAAGGTCGATGTGCTGTCTACTATCTCTGCTTGAGGGTAGCCACCGCGCAATTGCAGTCCTGTGTCCACTCTAAAAGCGAAAGGGTGCTTGGAAGTAGGGATCTCTGTATCGCTAGAGATAGCGATACGCTCGAACGTAGTAGCCGTTCTTTACGATCTATCAAAATCCATACGATGTGAGCTCCGTGGCTGCGAAAAAAATTTGATTAGACGCGAAATAGGGTCAGAAACGGTATGAGTGTATGACAGGTTGGAGAGGAGGTAGAGGTGATAAAAAACTGACAGGGTACTTTGTAGATCAGATTTCAGCATGTGCGAGGCGCAAGAGAGCCTGACACCCATTCCTCGAGACTAACTCTGCCAAAGGTTTCACGCTAGAGGGATCGAGGTCGGGGCCGTTGGGCTGTCGCAATCGAAGCGTTCGCGTCACGGAATAGTGATATGGACAGAGGCGAAGCATGTCGCCACTGATAGTCTTCGCATCACACTTGTGCCGTATAGAAGCGCTGAAGTAGATCTCAGATTTACCGTGTGGGGTCCCGCCCCCCGCATGACTTGTGAATCAAGCCTGAACCTTTGGAGGTCCGTGTGCTTCGCGTCCTGATAGCTTGGCCTAAAGGTTTGGAAGCGTTTGTGGCTTGGGTTGTGTTCTTTTAGGAGAGTGGAGAGTGGAGAATGACCTAGACAAATAACGCGGGTGAGTAGCGGGGGATGGTCCTTGCGCGTGGTTTGCCTGACCCGTGTAACGAGTATTATGGTGCGTCCTTTTGACAGCGCAGATGATTGTGTGGCGAGTCGCGAGGAGAGTTCACGATGAGCTGCGAGGGTACGTGTGGACAAGGATAGAGCCGAATCGATCGAAACCGTGTGAGTGGAACGTGAGTCTTGCTTGGGCCTCGACCACCGAATCGTTCGTTCCTTGAGGAATGCAGATTGAGCAGACGAGCCATTTGGATGCCGCAGGATGAGTTTTGTGGGAGGGGTAGACTTGTCGAGTGTGGCGAAGTCCTGGGTGCCCCCAGAGGATGAGAGTGGCAGCACCCGCGACAGATTCGTCATCGTGGCTGGCGACGTTGTAACTATTTGAGCCTATATTCACGTTTAGTCATGTGTACGGAGGCTCGTTATTATTTACTTTTCTATCTTCTTCTCCAACTAGCATTCTTTGTAGGTAACTAGTGACTACAGACAGGCCTTCCTTCGTACAACATGAGTGGTTTGGGTAGGACTTGAACAGTTATTATATTTCCCCTGGCGACGAACTTATTGCAGTCCCAGCTGGGTCCTATTCTCGACTGGTGACCAACCCCCTCCGCAACACAAGCGACCCTGCCTTGCAAGACTTGGGCGCCGACCTTGTTGCCTTACCCCGGTTTAGGCCTTATGTTTATTGATTGTGGCACCTCCGACCTGTTATAGAAGTCCTTGACATATTTGCTGGTTGGTGACCCTCTGTGAGCTAAAATTAAGCCTGGCCCTACTGAGTTTTACCGACCAACGGCGGTTTTTGAATGTAAGCTCGGATCTGACCTAGGGTACAGTCATTCAGGGCAGTCTTGTTTTAGCAAAGTATTCCGTTTCTCTTTTCATGGCCGAAAGGATTCAGGGTCATCGGGAAGTCTTACGCCGTCCCTTCACGACCCCCTCATCCACCAACTGCACCTATTAATATCGTCCGCAGTCCAGCGTTGCCACAAGCCCAAGGTAACTTGCAAGTTTGGTCACATAGACTTGCATATGGCAGTTGCGAAGCATAGGTGTGAGGGTCAAGCCCTGTGATTCTTGTCGCTCAGGACAGCAGGAGGGAAGCGGCGTTAATCCGAAGAGGCTTGGCAAGATCTCCTACGTTTGAACAGGTTACGCGACACCAACGGAGAACGACTGAGAGAACCCATAATAGCACAGTCTAGTCATCCTCAAGTACGGCTTGCTTAATTTAACAAATATCTAGAGTACTTGATGGATCGGATGACTTGAATCACGAGGACCCTCAATGGACTCAAGCGGTTATGTGGCTTAACAAAGAAAAAAAAATGTTACCAAAGCAGGGTTATACGAGTTCCTGGGGATCCTCGACATTTTTTCTCGCACTTATGGTGCCCAAGTTCTGCTGAAGTTATGAGACTCCAACCTACCCTCCGTTGGTCCTAGTTATGCTGAGCCGACGATTCCCCCTCCCTCGTCGTGGAGCTGTCCGTCTTCTCGCACTCCTGGTGGTTTTTGCGACGATCGCAACGATACGCTTAGGTTGGGTCATCACAAAAGCTGACGCTGAGTTAGCTGAGCAGGCTACTCGTAGGTATCTCTCTCGTTCGGACGAGTTTTTGAGACGGTTCCGGAAAGCTGTAGAGAGCCCAGAACAACAGCGACTCCCCGAGAGGCCAAGTGAGCCAAAGGAACCAAAAACCTGCTCGCTGGAGGCAATCCGACAGGATCTTCCACTTGCGCCGAGAAATTGCACTGCCCTTCACGTCGCTAGCTTCTCACCTACAACAGGCGAGACCACGCGCCCAAACACCAAACTCATCCGTCATGCACCTGGCTGGACAACATTCGAAAATCTGTACATGTCCAATGGAACCTTGTACATTGTCACTTCAGATCGCTCGGAATGGCCCGCCTCGCGATACATGATATCTTTCCCAATGATTGCGCTCAACAACCCAGAGAATATCCAAGCCCGAGAGCCCACACCCAAGCTCGTCTCCTTCATCACTCCGCGCGAAGCAGAAAGTCGCTGGGGTGACCGGGTATTAGAGGTGAAAGACTGGACGGTAAGTTTTTTGTTCTTCTGTCAATGATATCGATTTTAGAGGTGTAGCTCAATCGAATGCCCTGCAGTTCATGATTACCGATCCACCGCAGTTTCTACAGCATTACTATCATTTTGTCGCCGAAACGTTCCTTGGCTTCTGGAGAATGTACGCTTCAATGGACCCGAGCATTGATGCACAGGGAAACACAAATCTGCCGGTGCCAGGCAGGATCATGGCTCCCTATTGCACAGAGGAGGGTGGGTTCATGAAAATGCTCGTGTATAACACCGCCTTTGGCTCACTTGGTTACGAAATTGAAGATTGGCATGATTCTGAACGTGCGCCGTTCAATCAGTGGTTCCTTCGAGGTATCTTCCCGTCTCTAGGTGCGCTCATCGACCGATGCACCACGTCGTCTTTGAAAGCCCGGAACTCAAATGCATAATTCAGGTATAGAAAGTGCGAGAGATTGGAAGGCTCGTGTTTCGATGACATCCCCGCGTGGTGCCACGAAGATGAAGGCATTCCGATTCTCCAATGTCATCTTGAGCGATAGATCTGCGGCGTTCCGCGGAGAGGCATGTCCTGGGAGGACGGATCGGATAGCCACTGAAGCCTACGAGGTGACGAAGAGCATCTCCAGTCGGTGGTGGTGGGAGCCCATACGCCGAAGCGTCCTGCATTTCTCTGGCGTCGAGAAGCACATAATGGATCGCTCCGCTATGTGGGATGGAGTATGGAGAGGTGGTTTGGATGTTGAGGGTAAAGAAGAGGATCCCGAAGCGGTTGATCTCGCCTCGAACCGCATTCCGATTGTCGTGAGTTATATCGTCAGAACCAATAAGCGGATGTTGCGTCCAGAGGATCATCAGGTGCGTTCTGCCACGGCTCAACGAGTTTTTGACGGTCAGTCTCACTGTCTGCTCACTCGAAAGGGTTTGCTTGCTGCCCTCACGCATCTGTGCACATCGAAGGGCTGGACTTTCAATGTCGCTCATGCTGAACGTATGACTCGGGAGGAGCAGATACAGATGGCAGCAAACACAACGGTTCGTCTATCGATAGTGGCTCGGTCGGATGTAGCTCATATCCGGTTTTGTTTGGATTAGATCATGCTGGGTGTCCACGGCAATGGGTTGACGCATCTTGTATGGATGCCATCGACCCCATTAAGTACCGTGATTGAGATATTCTACCCCGGAGGATTTGCGAGGGACTACGAGTGGACCGCGCGCGCGCTGGGTCACAGACACTACGGAATACGCAACGATACGTGAGTGTTGTCCCTCTTCAGATGACGTTTTGAAAGAAAGTCGATGAAGTGGATCCCCTCTTTTTGCGATGTCTATGTGATCAGATACAGCACATATCCAGACACTCCTCGAGTCGATTATCCTGAAGGCTTCCAGGGAAACAGCATTCCAGTCCACGGGCCGACTGTTGCCAAGCTCATCCAGGACCGCGTGGAGGGAACCGTATGACTTGTCCGTCACAGCATGGATATCCTGTGCGAACATTTCACCGGAAATCTGGTTACCGCAGAATAGCCCACATCTAGCTCCGGTCCACCCAATGATAGTCTGAATAAAGGGGGTTAGACCGCTCATATTTATAACTGATGCATTGCTATTTCCTCAAGTACTTTAGGATTGTGTCGATATATGTGTATTGCGGATGATACTTGGTTTCCGGCTCTGCTGCTTTTTACTGCCGTTTGGAGCGAATGCTTCTTGGTCTTACTCGAGCGTGCAGATCAGCTACTTGGACGCCGCACGATGAAGTTCATGCAAGGGGAGGTAGAATTGCCATTGGTCGGCAGGTATATCTCTTCTCTTATCTACACGCCAAGACGAACATTCCCCCGAGCACAGATTTAGCGGAAAACATGCTATGAGGGCCCAGAGTTAGTCTGTACACAGCCCCTGTGACGGGAAACCGAGTCATTGGCTATCTAGGCTTGGAAACTGGCACCAGTCAACCCCTCAAAAAGCAGGATTGATACACGTTCCGGGTGTCCTCGGCCAGCACTGGTTTGGATTCTCTGGGCTCAGAGAGCACGCAGCGGAAAACCTTCATGCTCCTGGACTCTCAACCCCGTGTAGGGCGGTGCACTCGTTTTGAGGTGCAACCGAACAAGCAAATACTTGTCTTGACAGAGTGTTTACTGAACGGTACGACAATCGGGGAGGAACTGTATCTAGAATAATAATAAAAAGTCATCTCTCAAGGAATGGACTTGGAGCACCCAAGCGAAACCTTCAGGCGCTCTTGGGGCTTGCAAAATGAAAGTCTCAGCTTCAAATCGAAGCCGAAGCAAAACGCGAACAGCCTGATTACCACGTGCCCCTTTTGTGTTCCTTGTTCTTCAACCCTCCGCTCTACTTCCTGTCCACCACTCCCCCATCGTCTCTTCCGTTCTCTAACCATGGCACGCCTAGCATGGACCCGACGCCAGGAGCGCCCGCGAAGTCGAATTACAAGCCTTCTCACCCACGTCATCCAACTTGCGCTCGCGACGACGACCGTCCGAGCCGCACAACCAACCTACCCGGGAGATCCAATGAATTTCAAGGTCGTCGGAGATGCGGGCATTAGTGCTCAACAGGCATTTCTGGGCACTGCTGATAGGGTAAGTCACCTTTGCATCCGCTCATTAGGAGTAGTTATTTGTTTTTGGCAGGCGTCGTGCTTTCCCTCATTACTATATTTTCATTAGATTTACGTAATTGACAAGACGGAGAACAACCCAGTGCAAGTGAATGGACATCCTGCATGGGCCGTCGAGTACAATATCAACACTGATACTTACCGGACGATGGACGTCGTCTCGAACACGTTCTGCGCAGGTGGTATGTCATCTGCCTACGCGCTGGGTTTTGGATCCGCCTCGAGCGCTCATGTTCTATTTTACCAAATCAACCCCTACGATCCCAATGTCTCTTTCATCCAGGCAATGTGCTTGGCAATGGTACATGGATCAATGTTGGAGGAAACCCGGCGATCCAGTGGGGCGGTGTCAACACACCAAAGTGAGGCTCTGCAGAACCTTCAAAGTTTTATTTGTGTGTTGACTGGTCTGTCCTTCCCTGAATATTCTAGCGATGGAGTTTCAGGGCCTTACTTTGATGCAGATGGTGGGAAAGCGTTAGTCCATCAAATCCATCAAATCTGCCAACTGTGCGTTTTGCTAACATCAATCTATCGCTCCTAGGATTCGGTACGATGCTCTCAGCGCTATGTACTGTCTACAGTGACACTGCTAACCAACGTTTTTGCCTTTGCCGTGGGCCAATAGGATCTTACAGCCATGTGATGATGAGAGCTGCAACTGGATCGACGATCCCGCGAACTACATGACCACTGCGTTCGTCCTTTACCTAGACCGGTTTTGCTCTACAGGCAACGTTGACTTACGCATAGCATTGTGACTATAGGCGGTGGTACCCTACGCTGGAAACCTTGCAAGATGGGAGCATCATTATTGTCAGTGCCCATAGGATTGCCTCCCAATCTCGTAGCTTGATCCTCACTCTTATTCAACCTACAGATTGGTGGTGATACATACGGAGGATACGTAAATAGCCCAGCCAGCCAGAATAATCCGACATACGAGTTCTATCCCTCTCGCGGCGATCCTATAGACCTGCAAATCCTCAGTGACACCCTTCCAGCAAATCTCTACCCATGTACGCTACCCTTGACAACCAATATTTTAACCTAAGCCGAACCATTGACCTTCCTTCGCCTCATACTTTAATAGTCGCCTTTTTGATGCCTTCAGGCAATCTCTTCGTTCAAGCGAATTGGGCCGCCGAGATCTTCGACTGGCAGAACAATACCGAGTTCCGTATTGGCGATATCCCTCATTCCGTCCGGACATATCCTGGAAGTGCAGCGAATGCAATGTTGCCTCTGACCCCTGAGAATGGGTGGACCGCCACCATCATCTTCTGTGGTGGAACGAATCTGCAACCGGACCAATGGACGACGAACTGGGACATTGCACAGTGGGTGGTTTTATTCCATTTCGTACATACTGGTTGTTCTTTGTATTTCTCTGACGACCTTTGTGCGTATTTGACTGTCTGCTTGAAATAGATACCCCGCAGACGCGACTTGTGTCAAGATCACTCCTGATGTCTCGCAGCAGTGGATCGATGAGGGCGAGTCCTTGCCCGACGGTCGCTCCATGGGCATGTTTGTCATCCTACCCGATGGGACCATGCTCCTCACCAACGGCGTGAAGACTGGGACAGCAGGCTATGGTAATGACGTCAGTCTCGCGTTTTGTCGTTGTGGTGAAATCGCTTTTGGCTGACCTGTATTGATCGAAACAACAGACTTGGGTTGCGGGGGGTCACTCGTATGGAGCCAATCCTTTATATCAAGGTTTGATCTATGATCCCTCTCAACCCGTAGGGTCTAGGATGTCCTCTGAGGGGATGGGAAAGTTGAATGTGGAGAAGATGTACCACTCGACCTGCCTTCTTGTGCCCGACGGGTCCGTTTGGTGCAGCGGATCGAATCCCAACCCTGACTAGTAAGCCCCCTCCCCTTGTCCTCTCGATTCAAGTTGATATTCAAGTCACTTTCTCGACGTACAACAGCGTTTCTCCCAAGTCTGGTGCCGTATATCCCACTCAAACAGCAGTGGAGCGATTCTTCCCCGCGTACTACAACAAGACCCGTCCAGACCCGCAGAACCTACCTACGACACTGGGCTATGGTGGACCCGCTTGGAGTATTTCCTTGACCGCGGCCGACCTGCTCGGATCCATGGACAACCTCAACAACACGAAGGTGGTCCTTCTGCGCCCAGGGTTCTGTACTCACGCCATCAACATGGGTCAGAGATACGTCCAGCTCAACTCGACGTATACCGGCAATTCCGACGGTTCCGCCGTGCTCAATGTACAGCAGTTGCCTCCCAATCCTTCGATCCTCGCTCCCGGACCGGCGTATCTGTTCGTTGTCGTCGATGGCGTGCCGAGTGTGGGTGCGCCGGTCATGGTCGGGAGTGGGATGGGGAATCAGACCATAGGGGCCGTGACGGACTTGCCGGCCAGCTTTATCCAACAAGTGACAACGAACTCATCGTCATCGAGTTCGTCAGCAACCACTGCAAAGAGCGGGGCGGTCGGCGGTGCTCAAGTTGGACGTATGACGTGGGTGCCCTCTCTCGCCTTGGGTGCAGTGGGTTTGCTGGCCATGATATGAAGGAGGATCTTTACAAGACAATCTCCTCCTCTGCTGCACCTCCGCTCCCAACTCCCTTCAACCCAGCTGTCTCAAAAATGCGGTCTTTGGGCTCGGACATTACACCATTCTCGCTGCTCTCACCTCATATTGCATTCCGGTCGAGCATACGGACAGACTCCTCGCCTGCACCTACATCCTCCCAAATATTACCCATCTCGTTTATGTTTTCAGTCTGTAATCTCGTTCTCTATGCATCTTCATTGTGGACTTTAGATCGAACCTTTATCTCCAGACGCTTCTCCCTTTCACATCGACATCGTTGTTTTCCGCTCCATGTTCGAACCATTTCCGACCCGCGTCCTTCTGTCACTCGATTCTGGTTTCGTTCCAGACATGGACCAGGCATGTTTCTCACTCACGGATACCAGACTTTGTTCATAGACTCTGGCTCGCTTTTTGATTAGTTTTTGCAGCATTGGACATTTCCACACCATATCCATCTAGGATGCATACCATTCATAGCTGATCAAGTTCACCTGCTTCACCTGCACTTTATCATCTGCTCTCCTCAAGAGGTCAGTCGAGGCTTCATCACGGCGCTTCAAGCGCGGCCTCACCCGACTCTCCAACGTCACGCTTCATCTCGTATTTTCTGGAAGCGTGTTTCAAAGTCAAGTTCGAGAGGTGGTTCATCCATGTGCGCTTCATCCCTCCTCACTAATCACTTTAATTGCCATGCTTCCCTCGTGCGCTGGTTATTTCAGAAAATATCTAGTCACCTTTCACAAAAACTACGTCTCTCTGTGGAGGAAACCGAGATGTGGTCCTGCTGAATAAGGAATGTTGTGCACACTCATGTGATAGCGTAAAGAAATAAGGAACCACAAGTAGTCTGTGACATGTGTTTTAAAGCTAAAACATGTCATAATTATGAGAAGAAGGGGTTATTGGTTCTCGCCATATAATGGGTGGGGACTGTAAAAAAGATCCCATATGGTCAACGCATGTTTTTCCCCTGGCTACGGAGCCCGCATAGAACATGCTAAAAGCACATAATCAAGCAAAAGATAGCATAGACATTCGGTATGGTTTCTGTATTTTAGAATTGGCAACTGCGGAAAGATATTGAACCAGTTTTCGCCACAATTTAAGCCGTTCTGGTTTAAAACATCCGCTCAGGCTACCTGTGAACGGCCATGATTTCATGAAACGCCGCGTTAAACCCCTGTCTAAATATACCAGGGTCAGCCGTTTAGCACCAAAGGGGTGGGTCAATCTATCGATAATATATACATATTGTCAAGCAAGGGCTGATTGTGGGGTGCTTTTAACCCTTTGGAACGCAATGACTTTCGCAGCGAGAAAGCTCGGTGCGCGGACTTGAAGTTGACAAAACATCACAACTCTTCCGCCTCGCTAACATCTTCCTCATCTAGGTGATCTGGCTCAATGAATTTTTGAATGACCTGCATCCCGTCGTACATCTGTCATCGAGCTCAAATGTGCCGGGTTGTTGGTCCAGCGTTGTATTGCATTGAAGCGGATCACATTGAACTCGGATCAAAGTCTCCCCGAGTACCTGAAGACCGTTTACAGCCATACGGTCTTGCCGTGGTCTCCGCCCTGAAATTCGAGGCATTGAATCAAAGCTCGCTGCAATAGCCTCCTAAGTATGTTGCCAGTGCTATGGATTCCTTCAAGACCCTGTAACAACATCTACTAACCGTGCCCACCTACCGGCGACAAGATTCTGTGCCAGAGAAAGGCTAGAAAAGCAGGTACCATACGTGAGAATTCAGGTCCAATATATGTAGTGTGGGCTGTCTAGCATATGGCAGAGTCGTGGATACCCATTTGCGAGTCGAAGAGCGTAGCAATATACCAAATTTTAGCTGCAGCCCTGTGACATGTATCTGTCCTCCTGAGTGACTAACGGTTACTGACGTTTTAAATATCGTTGTGGGTCCGTGATCCATAGGGTGCCTCTTCATGCCGGTTACATTACCATGATCTCGTGAAGCTATGAAACATAATGGGGAACAAGAACCTCCTCAATTAGGAGTCTCGTTTTGGGATCGGGACAAGGTGCTTGAGATGATGATAGGCTGGATAGACAGAAAGATGGCTGAAACCGGCTGTGATGTCGAAGTAGTCTAAGCGCATGCCGTAGAGGCTGCACAATAGGCACGCATTGCGGCAACACTACGTTCGTCACGAGTCTACTGTAATTTGCGTCCCTGATTACGTATGACATCGACATACGGCCCGCCTGGTACCACAGCCCTCAGTCTTTCCCTCTACCCTCCAACTCTCAAAGGACCCCTTCATGTTCATCTACTCCGTCTCCTTGGATCCCATTTCAGAGCCCGTTGATGACGACAACCCTCCCCGATCAACTGCGTCGTTGTATGAGTATCAAGAAGTCCAGACCTGTAAGTCATTGAGTGCTTTCTTGGAGGTTTGATTGAGTGCATCCGCTGGTTAGACCTTGCTGCCCTGCGATGACGTCCTTGCTCGATGTTTAGCTCCCTCTCTTCTGCCCCTACAGCAAAGCTTTAAGGGCCGATAGAGGGATTTCCCTTCCCATTATACCTTGGTTCTCATCCTCCTTTCGCACTCTCAAACCACCTGCGAGAATTGCTATGATCTTTTGATCGAGTCGCTGTATGCCCTTTGTGTGGGCCCGCGTCTAGAATTTTGACCTTGAAGCCCATGTTCGAGGCGTGTGTGACCATGAGAACGAGTCAGGGGTCATTTCAAACGCATATCGTGGAGTCCTGGAAAGGGTAGGCCGCGAGGCAATGCTTGGAAATGATAGCGATACTTGTCTGGATTGAATAGTCCATGGCTCAATTTGGTGCCGTGTCTCGCGGTGCGCTTTTGGCTTCCTTGATGGACAAACCGAGGACGATAGTCTGGGTAGCAATTGGGGTTACTCTGTCCGCGATCCATTGAAAGCGCCCATTTTTCGTGTGTTTGAGGCCAGGCTTATTACGTCGAAGGAAGCGTTGAACGCCGCAAATTACCCTATGAGGTTGCTGCATGTCAGAACTTCCCTTTCGAACACTAAAACAACGTTCAAGCTCAATCTAAACTGTATATGGTTTGCGTTTCGAAGCTAGGGGTGACCTTTGATGAGACCAAGGTTCTCGGTCTAGACATAACAGAAATCAATCGAATTTCCAACAACTGTGTCTCATATCTTCTTCTTCCTCTTTCGATCACCTTCATCATCCCCTTTGAGGACGAACTCCCACGTCCGACAGATCCCACCCGTGCCACCGACTCCAAACCTGGCCTCCTTATCATCCTTCACATACCCGATGGTTCGGCGATGCTCGTAGCCAGGATACGCCTCTGGGTAGAACCGATACGAGCGGAGTTGTACGTAGGACGGTTGAGGGTTCTTGGGATTCGGAGGTGGCCGTTTGGCGAGTCGCGGAAGATCCCTGAGTTGATGTACAATATGAACGAAAGGATATAAAGGTTTGTGTAGTGCAACGTACCATGATGTATATGGTTCGGTATCTCTGAGTGTGATCAGTACCACGCCCTGTCTCGCTGGTGCAGGTCGTAAGGGGACGTCCATCTCGCCGATCGCGTCCTGATCAACCGCGAACTCGTCTATACCTTCCCAACCGTCACCTTCGTCGAATTCGTGCTTGGACTTATTGTATGCAGCATCGGGTTCGTCGTCACTGTCCTCGTCTTGGCCCCTCTTCCGCTTTTTCGGCCGGAGTTGTCTTGGAGGTATGCCTTTAGATAACACCGGTGCGACGCTCTGGAGGAAGCCGAGCAGGAGCTTCTGGTTTGAGGCAATGTTTCGGTCTTGATCCGTTATGCCAGCACCTTTACCGATCAAACTCTATTAGTTGGTTTCAGCGTGTCTCGCACACTAACAAATGACGACTATGTGAATCGCTTACCAGCATGAGGAAAGTTAAAGACGACATTGTTCCAGCCATTTTCTCCGCCATTCTCCTCCTTCAAGAGGCTCTTGATGTCCTTGTTCGCTCCGAGTTTCGTGGCATCGACGCCGAAGAGGACCTTTACGCCTGCTTTTCGGAGGGCTTCAACGTTAGCCGCAGCGTCTTGGGGATACTTGCGATATAATTCGTCTTCTGAGTCGAACGAGCTGGCAGTGAGATTTTGAGCCGCCAGACGGGTGTTCGATTGGAGATGGTGTGTGAGAAGGGAGAGTGCGAATGAGAAGTTGCCTTATCAAACCATGAAAGAAATCAAACTCAGCCTGTGCTCGGTCATCTCAGAATATTCCTCACCTTCTCCAACCAGCAATATTCGATCATCTTTCGCGAACGGAATCGTGAACCTGACACTCTCCTCTCTCTCTTTCCCCTGTCTTTTCGCAGCTTTCATCTCCTCTTCATCTCCTCCTCGGTTTTCAATCTCAATCCTACGCTTCTTCTCGATATGTCTTCCCTTGCCCTGAGCCTTATTCTTAGCAGCAGCTTGCTTCTGCACGAATGACGTGCGTGCACGCTCGTTGGCGTCGATTCGAGCTTGATGGTTCTTTAGCGCTGTTTGAAGGGGATGTTTCTTAGTCTTGCTCGAGCCTTTGCCACTAGGTCGTTTCGCCATTGGGGAATATTAAGACGCCAAAGCTACAAGATTCGAAGCCAGAGGCAAAATCGAGGAGAACATCCCAGGGGCCTGAGAATATCGACTCGTGTTGAGGTGAATCCCATCTTCATTCTTCACTCTTCTTCTCCTCTACCCACCGTTCCGTATCGTTCCGCTTGTCTTGTGCGACGAATGTCAGGCCTCATTATACGGGAAATTCAGTGGCTTAAATGAAGCCAGTCCTGGTATTATGTTATTTATAGTCCAGTTTGGAAGCGACGAACCCAGGTCATTCTATTAACTAGCTCCCGCCGCCTCTCTCGGAAAGGACGGTCAGCTGTACGAACTTTTGTGCTTCCTCAAAGGTCAGGCTCTTCTCCATTACGGGCTTGACGCTCGGTATATGTACAGATGGAGCAAAGAGCGTCCATGTCCTGAAATTAGGCGTCGATTCTCTTCTTGCAATTTATCCGCCTGCCGTGTACTCCCGCATGCATCTCGTTCGATCCCTCGTTTGTGCGAGTGATGTATGTGTATATATTCCATAACCAAACCCTGATATCGAACGATCATTCCTCCTTCAACGACCAGCAAAACAGACGAGCCATGTTCCACAAGTCTCTCCTGAAGTCTCTTGCCGTCCTCGCACTCACGAGCATCCGATGTATACGAGCTGCTGCGAATCAGCTTGTACAGATCACTGCGGACATCGGACCGAACCCGAATGGCGTTGGCATGTACTTGTACACCCCGAGCAACCTAGCGAACCCCCTCCCGCTCATCGTGGCCATCCACGCCTGTACCGAGACGGGCCCCATCTACTTTGAGAGCACCCAATATGCGACATTGGCTGACACCTACGGTTTCTTGGTCGTCTACCCGAGCTCACCTCGCAGTGGGACTTGCTTCGACGTCAACACGGCCGCTACTTTGACGCACGACGGTGGTGGTGACTCTCAAGGTAGGCTTGCTAAAAACTCTGAACGTATTAAAATGTAGATCGCTGATGCAAAATATTATATGAAAGGCATTGCATCCATGGTCACATACTCGATCGCTACATATGGCGTTTCAGCCAGCCACGTCTACGTCACGGGCACGTCGTCTGGTAAGCAAGCCTATTATTTCCGTATCCATGATGTTGTATGATCTCACCAGTGAGTTTTTCCTAGGCGCGATGATGACTAATGTAATGTCTGGCTCCTACCCTGAGCTGTTCCAAGCTGCCTCCATATACTCTGGTGTCGCCTTCGGATGGTGCGTCTATGTGGTTCACAATGCAATCAATACAACGATAATGGCGTCTCACACAGCTGTGTGGCCTTGTTCATAGTTTCGCTGGTACAAGTTCCTGGAATACCGCTTGCGCAGACGGGGACATCTCTATGACTGGTGCACAATGGGTGAGTCAAAGCTTCCCCGCCGCTCAAGCATGCGTTGATTTCAAGCCCTAAATTCATCACATTCAACCAGGCTGCCCTCGTCTATGCGGCTTATCCAGACTACACTGGAAGCCGCCCGAAGATGATGATCTGGCATGGTACAGTGTGCGTTTTCGTTGCGTCATCGCTCGCTGGTAACGCAGAGGCATGACCCATTCTTAATTCTCCTCTGCCTTTAGCGACACTACTCTGTACTATGAGAACTTCAGCCAGGAAATCTTGCAATGGACAACGGTTTTGGGTGTCAGCTCAACCCCTACGACGACCACCTTGAACGACCCTCAGACAGACTATACCATGACCACCTACGGATCGGAGGTTGTGGCGTACTCTGCCGCTGGCGTAGGTCACACCGTCCCTGTTCACGAGACCATCGACTTGGCATGGTTCGGGATTACCAGTACAACATCAACGACCACGCTTACTACTACAAACAGCGGCACGACGACGACGCCCACTGCTACCACGTCGACTGCTACGGCGACCGGCACGCCAACTACGGAGTACATGCAATGCGGCGGGTACGTCCACATGAACCCTTCTTTCTTCATATCTTGTTCGTCTGAGCCCCTTTGGATTATTGATCTTATAACGCGTTTATCTCAAAATAAAATAAAATCACAGAATCGGCTGGACAGGCGCAACAAGTTGCGTTTCGCCTTACACCTGTCAGGTAATAAACGCGTATTACTTCCAGGTGTGTAACCGAGAGATTGGCCTTTGAGTGCCAACCCAGAGTCTAACTCCCTTTCCTAATGGGTGTATTTTAGTGCCTCCCAGCGTGATGGCATTCCGGGCTGTAGCTCAGTGGTACTGCTTAATACTTGCAATCGACTTTTTCTCTTGCCCTCGGCGCGGACTTCATATGCACCGCATTGTTCATCGGTAAGGGCCCAGAAAGAAGGTTTTAAAACTCTGTTAAACGTCTGTACAAGACATAAGCAAAGCCCGACAAAGCATCCGACGCATGGGAAAGATCGACTCGCTCCACTTCTTACCCTGCGGTCTACCTCTTCCCGTTTTCCTGTACTCGGTGCCCATTCTGAGGCAGGTCCCCCTCACAGCACCGATGTTTGTCAACATTCTGTCACCTCTAGACTAGTTCAAGCCATCAGATCAAACACTTTCTTTCCGTCGACAAGTACCCGTGCCTTGCTAGGGGTGTGTTTTGCTGTCGGCAATGATTAGCGCGCACTTGGGGTCTCCCTCTCCCCCCCTCTCTCTCTTTTTGTGTGAGAACGGGTGGGAACTCGCTATCGAGCGAACGGCCACTAGTCATAGGGACCGTGTTTTCCGAACAGTGTGAGGTTCGACTCACTAAACCTCCCATTGTGGCCTTATTCGAGGGATAGACCTTGGGGTCTCCCTCTCGCTCACACCCACTCAAAGCCCGGTACCTACAAACTTTAGCAAACCAAGGGGGGGACTCATTATGGATCATGTAGTCGGATGTGCGCCGCTTAACAGGATTCTGATAAACGTGGACGTGTGAGAGGGATGTTAAAATTGGGTACTCGATGCAGTGGCGTGATCACTATGTTCCACTTTATGGATGGATAGATATATGATAGATAGAGATACAAAAAACAGGATCACAATTAATTAATCTTACGTTGTCTCCTCGATTCTGCCTGGTCAGCATATCGAGTAGACAGCGTGTGAAATCGCGACGCGAATTGGGAAAAATGAATGAACAGTGTGAAAAGGAAAAGACAATAGGGAAAATACGATGAGAGAATAATGATGGACAGTAGTAGGAAAAGAACCAAGCAGAGCAGCATATATCACAAACGCGTGAGTTAGGAGATGTTTTGGCCAAGGTAGGACACTTGGCTTGAACTCGATAATCACGCGGGCGCTTCCACGCAACAAGGGATCCGCTTCAGAACGGACATCGTGCGATGACCGACTTCCACGGCAGGGGAACGCGTGACGGTAGGGTAAATAGATTGGGGAGGGAGTTAAGGAGAGAAAGTCGATCATCTCGAGGGCCAGTAGGATTCCGTCCGAGCTCTGGCAAGTTTTAAGACATCCAGGTGTGTCGTCCTGGCAACTCCCCGGCTTCTCGTCTCTATACATGAATAAATAACTTTACACATAATATCTTCACAGGGAGGCAAGGGGGAAGGTCGAGAAAATATGTTGGAATATCCAATTGATATATCCTCTTCTACGCGTGGGGGGTGCTATGGTGGTTATGGAAGGCATTACAGAGACTATACAACACCCATGAAAAGGGAATTAGGTTGCTCGGTTTCACTCAGCCAGTCTTTAGACGACAAGCGTTTGACACTATACTGAGGTAAGTCGCAAAGCAAGCTGCTAGGCCCGTCCGTCATTGTTTTCCGATTCTCCATTGTATGTCGACAAACCAAGGGAGTCAGCAATCCAAACGGTCGTCAAGGCCAAAATGAGAACGAAAAGCCATAAACTTACCCGTCACATTGTGCCCAATGCGCAGCTGGCGGGGCAGGTGTTGGGGTGGGCGTGGCACAGGTTGGGTCGGTGATAGTAGTAGTTGGAGTGATGATTCCCAACCATGCCAAGTCGAAGGTTTCATGGACGGGGACGGGGTGACCGACACTATCGGCAGAGATGGATACGAAGTCGGTTCCATAAATCCACATGATGTTGTTGACCACAAGATGGTTCAAGGTGCTCATAATACAACATAAGCTGTAACTCAAAACAGCTACCCACTGCCTGACCTCCTGATCCCAGTTATTATTATATATAGTCTCATCGCTGGATGTAGAAAGAAGAGGGAATTAGCATTGTTGGCGAGCAGCAGGCAACGTAGAAACGTACTAGTCACCCTGCCGTACCACCATCTTGAGACCGCTGCCGGTATAGCCTGGATAAGTGGCATAGACAAGGGTAGTTTATTTTTTGTAACCATTGTGAGTCAACGTCGCGTTCGTATGGACATTGAAGCAGCCTGTAGTGGTAGGTGCGTTAGGGTAGACGACTATGAAGTCATATGTATCGGCTAAAGTAGCGTATTTAGTGTTGGTGAAGTATTCTTTCGCGCAACTGCCGCGGCCGTGGATGGCCACTACAAGCGGGAGCGGGCTGGTCAAGTATACATGCCAACGTGGGTCTGATTGGGTCCAATGTTAGCTTTAACCTGGAGAAGTGGATGTGCAGCCGCGCGGATACCCGGGATGGTGGCGATCGCGAGGATCGAGGAGAGCGATTTGAGAAACATGACTTCTCCGTTAGCCGTTGAGAAGGTGGAAATAGTGTTTCGATAATCAGATACGTCCGAGTTATATTTGGATACCACATCCGCGCAAATTAGATTCGAATGAGCTTCAGGTGGGAGCATACATCCAGCGGAGGAAGGCTGGAAAAGAGAATCGAGGCTGCGGGGAAATAAACGTTCCATGCCCCATGCCCCATGTATCCAAATACCGAGCTCCGATGCGGTCATGTAGAAGAACCTAATCTTCCTGAATCATGAAAGTTGCCAGGCGCACCTCCGAACCTGCGTCCTGAGTGAGATAGGGACAGCTTTTTGGGACGAATCCTCTCGGTTCGTACGCTTATAAGTCGATGAACCAGTCAAAATCAAGCCAATAACTTCTACTGAGTCGCTTCTAGTCCCGAAGGCAAGTGGAACGATGCGGAACTGGACGGTGAGGACCTTCTTGTTTCATCTGCTAGATAAGCATGTACAAATGTTAAGACACCGCCCGCCTAACCACAGTAGGAGAGTGGGTCAAAGGATGACACAAGGGTGAGAGCAACGCCCGAAGCGTGGCTGGTGTATCGAGGCGAGCACGAGGGAGGTTAGGAGGAAAGTAGGTAATTAGAGAATAAGGCTAGCGAGTGAATCTTCGCATGGTTATGGTCTGTTTTCGACTCTGTCCCAAGGGCCCCATGGTCATGAGGTTGGCATTCCATAATGGCCCAAAGATCTAGTGGCCAAGATTTAGTAATTCCAAGAAGCACCCTCTCTAAAGCGGTAATCATGAACACTACCCAGCTAACATCCACGCCAAAGTGTACATTACTGAGGCAGAAACAGGTTGTTGCGGAGAATAAGGCTCAGGGCAAGGGACCACGTGTTGACCAGAAGTATGAGATTGAGAAGAACAAAAGGGATGAAAGGAGGGGAAGGAGAATGAAGATTGGGTAAGGAAATGGGTGGGGGAACGAGGTTCTGGACCAGAAGTATGAGATTGAGAAGAACAAAAGGGATGAGAGGAGGGGAAGGAGAATGAACATTGGGTAGGGAAATGGGTGGGGGAACGAGGTTCTGAGGTTCATACTTCCGACTATGAAGGATAATTAGTTTATTTTGATTTTTATTCGACTGGAGAAAATGAGGCATATCCAAAGATTCGTATATATATTCCGATACTCCATTGACTTTGTATGACATAAGTGACTTCTCCTTCACGCTCCGCTACCTCATGCACAATCTATTAAACATGCCTTCTCCATTAACCGTCAGAGAGACAATAATGATGATCCGGTACTTCGTCGGAGTACAGCGAGTTTCTTGAGGAAGCATATGTCAACCGGCGGAAGGCTGGGTGCAAAGAATCGAGGCCAAATTATGGGGAAATAAGTGCCCTGCCCCTTGTGTCCAATACTGAGCTCCGAGCTTGGCATGTAGGAGAACGCGATCTTTTATGACGCGTGAAAGTTTCCCGGCGCATTATCAAATGCGCTTCATGAGACAGGCAGGGGCACTCATTGAGGGAATCCCTTGGGTCAGTCGTTTCTGAGTTGGTAAGGGCCAGTCATACCCGATCTCATGACTCTTGCCGTGTGAATTGAGTCGCGTCCAATCTGGAAGGCAAGAGGGATGACGCTGAATGAAAGGATCAAGAGGCGACGGTTAAGTTATGTGATACTTGGCATTGATCAGCTATAAACATCGTACCGGGAAGCCACTGCACCCACTACAGTATTTATTTGTAGATGGCGGCCTCAGCCATTGAAATTCACATGAATGTAGCAGAGTAATTAAGATATGCTTCCGGAAGGAGGGACTAATCAGGTATTGCAGGCTCCAAGATCTATAGAGGAGGTGAAACAGATTGGCTAAGGCCAACGATACGAAAGACCTTACTGCCCTGGCTTTCGTCTTTGTTTGCTTTGTTCATTCTCAACTGTGCTAACTCATACATGTCAAAAGGTTTTGATACGGGTTTTGATGTACGTGTAGGTGCCCATAACATTGATAAGACATCTAGTTAGCTAACAGGTCAAAGAGAGAATCAAACTTGAGATGTATACAAAGGTTGTTTATACACCACAGAAGAGGAATCATGCTTAACACGGGTGAGTTGGGCTTCTGTTGAAGTCAGAGAGGCTCGGGAGGTGTCTGCTAAGTCCATAGGTGGCCTCCAAGTCCACAAAGGCCTTGAACTCACAGATAATAATCACGAACTGATATGAAGTTAGATCTCTTGATTTTCCAGCTCGTAGGCCTCACCCTCCGATTCAACCGTTGACGACTGCTGAAGCGAGGTGTTTCAGGTCAACCAAGACCCTAGCCATTCGTAGCCGAAGTCTTGGTGCACTTGGTGGTTTATGGGGGCCATGTCGAGGCACACACTCATTATTGCGTGAGGATGGGGATGCTGCTCTGAGTGTTTTCTTTGCCAGTTAGCTGGGTTTAGGCTTACTAGTAGAACGAACATCGCCACAAATATTTACAAAGACCGGGGCGTTAAGGCCGCCGCGACGATGTCGGTGGTCACAATGTGCACAGCCTGCACGGCAAAGAGGGAGTAAGCGAGTGTAACATGGAGATGAGAAAACAGTTGAGAAGAAACAGGTCAGCGGATAGATTAAAGAGTGAAGCGGGATACATAAGATAGAAACGGATCCGGAACGGGGGGAGGCAGTGGAGGTTTGATACCGTCCGCAGACGTATTCTCTTTTGATCATAATTTTTTTTTTTTTTTTTTTTTGCTTTAGTTCAGCGGAGCAACCATTCGACGAAATTGCGTCTTGCATTTGTACATGTCTCACCAGGTGAATATGAACATAACCCGTCCTTAACTTTCAAGTGGGCGAATGAAACATTACATATGATGCCCCACAATGGGGTAAAGCAAAGATCAATGAAATTTATTGAGCAATCCCACCAAAGTATAGCCCTCTACATGTACGGGGATCCTATGAAGCTGGAAGGCACTATACGACGGCCATGAAAAGAGAGTTGGATCATTAGGGTTCCACGCAACGTGAGTCTCTCGGGGACAAGCTCACGCACCGTTGAGAAGTAGGCGCTATCTACTGTGCAGACGTAAGGAGGAAGGCAAACTGTTGGTCCCGTAAAGCCAATGCTGTAATTTTTATTTTTATTTCATTGTATGCAAACGAACCAGGAAGTCAGCAATCAAAAGAAGGGTAAAAGCCAAGGTAATAATGGTGACTTACCCGCCGCATTGCTCGTATTCTGGGACACTGGGCGTCGGCGTCGGCGTCGGCGTACAGATTGGGTCGGTGATAGTAGCAGTTGGAGTGATGATTCCGAACCATGCCAAGTCAAAGGTCTCATCGACGGGGACGGGGTGACCGACGCCATCGGCTTCGATGTCTATGAAATTGGTTCCATATGTCCACATGGTGTAGTTGGTCCGAGGATAGTTCAAGGTGCTCGAAGCACAGTCCATACTGTAGTTGAAGACAGTAACCCATTGATAGCTCAACTCGGCCGAGTTCCAAGGGTATATAACGTAGTCACTAGAGGTAGGGAAGAGAAGAGGTCAGCATTTAGGGCAGGTAGCAGGCGGTATTAAAATGTACTAGTCGCCCTGCCAGATCGCGATCTTCGGGCGGCTGCCAGTGTAGCCTGGATAGGCAGCGTAGACGAGTGCAGCCTAGTCAGGGCGACGCATTTTGAGCTCTTATTATGAATGCCCTGTTTACAGTGGGAACCTTGGACTTGCCCATTCTGGACCCGTTAAAGTGATATCCCCGTCTGCGCAAGCCGTGTTCCATGCATCTGGGCCGGCGAAACTGTGAACAAAGCCCAATAGCTGTATAAGGCTCTTTTGTGATTTTAATGATGATGTTGCGACGGAATTAAACGTACCAGCCGAAAGCAACACCAGAGTATGAGGAGGCAGCTTGGAATAGATTCGGGTAGGATCCCGCCATCACGTTAGCCATCATCGCACCTAGCGAGGACTGATCAGAACACGCAGTATGAATAATAGTAAATGTGCTCCCCTACCAGAGTCGGTACCCGTGATATAGACGTTTCCGGCAGAAACATTATAGGTTGCAACGGAGTACGTGATCATGGATGCGATACCTTTAAATGACGCGCGACACCGGCATGAGTAGTCAGATCCCACAGAGTGCTGTGACGGAACCCCACATACCTTGAGAATCGCCACCACCATTGTGAGTCAACGTCGCGTTCGTATGGACATCGAAGCAACCTCCAGTGGCAGGTGCGTTGGGGTAGACGACGATGAAGCCATATGTATCCGCCAAAGTCGCGTATTTAGTGTTGGTGAAGTATTCTTTCGCGGACCCGCCGCAGCCGTGGATAGCCACTACAAGCGGGAGCGGGCTGGCGAGCTTGCTCGGCGTGTAAGTGTACATGCCGACATGGGTCGGATTGGGTCCAATGTTGGCTTTAACCTGGACAAGTGGATGTGCAGCCGCGAGGATTCCTGGGATGCTGGCGATCGCGAGAATCGCGGAGAGTGATTTGAGGAGCGATTTGTAAAACATGGCCTTTTCTGCCTGTTGTCGAGGGGACAGAACTGGTGGTTTGATATCCAGACCAATCCGCGTTATATGCGTATATCTCAATCACGCAAAATCAGATCCGAATGACCTCCAGGCGGGAGCACACGCCAAACGGAGGAAGGCTGGGAGAAGAGAATCGATGCCAACTTCTGGAGAAATAATCTTCTGTGCCCCCTGCCTCCCAATACCGAGCTTTTAGCTTGGAATAGAGGAGAACGTGATCTTTCTGGAAGCATGAAAGTTGCCCGAACCACTACCGAACGCTTCTTGAGACATACAGGTCATTCATTGACAGAATCCCTTGATCGAGTCGCTTCTAAGTTGATGAGCGAGTCATACTCAATCTCATGACTCTTTCCGTGCACGTTGAGTCGCGTCCAATCTGGAAAGCAAGAGGGACGATGCCAAATGAAAGGATCCAGAGGCGATGGTTATGTTATGTGATGCTTGGCGTTGATAAGCTACAAATATCGCCTGGGGGAAGCCATCCGCTACAGCTTTTTCTTTGGAGTGGGCGGCCTCAGCTGTCGATCTCACACTTGTAATCTCTTTCGATCCTGCTTTCTTACCTGAGTTAAGCAGAGCAAGCATTCGACGGGATTGCGTCTTGCATTTGTACATGTCTCGCAGGGCATGTGTGGGTATCACTCGTCCTCATCATTACAGGTTGATAAATATTACATGATATCCTCGGTCGGGGCAAAGGCAAGGGTTGGTGAAATGTCCTGAGCAATCCCACCAGCATATAGCCTTCCACGGGTGTGAGAATCTTATGAGGCTGGAAGGCACTACACGGCGCCCATGAAAAGGAAATTGGGTTATTGTGGTTCCACGCAAAGTGAGTCTCTCGGGGACAAGCTCACTCACCGTTGAGAAGTAGACCTTATCCATCGTGCAAACGTAAGGAGGAAGGCACACTGTTCCTCCCATGAAGCCGATGCGGTGAATTTTTGTTTTGTTTTGTTTTTCATCGTATGCAGGCGAACCAGAGAGTCAGTAATTAAAACGAGCGTGAAGGCCACGATATCAACGAGAATCTACCGGCCGTATTGCGCGTATTCCGAGACACTGGAAGTCGGCGTCGGGGTGGGCGCCCAGATTGGATTGGTGATGGTAGCAGTTGGAGTGATGATTCCGAACCATACCGAGTCAACGGTGTCATCGACGAGGATGGGGTGACCGACGCCATCGGCTTCGATGTCTGTGGAATTGGTTCCACACGTCCACATGGCGTGGTGAGTCCGAGGATGGTTCAATGTGCTCGAAGGGCATTCCATGCTGTAACGCAAGGCAGTAACGCACTGATATTCAGACTCGGCCGAGTTCCAAGGCTATTTTACATCATCTCTGGACGCAGGAAGGAGAGCACGTCAGCATTTATGGTATGTAGCAGGCGGCATTAAACCGTATCAGTCACCCTGCCAGACCGCGATCTTCGGGCGGCCGCCGATGTAGCCTGGATAGGCAGCGTAGAGAAGTGCAGCTAAGTCAGGATGACGCATTTTGAGTTTCTATTATGAATGCACCGTGCACAATGGGGAATCCTGGACTCACCCATTCTGCACCTGTCAGAGTGATATCTCTATCGAGGGGACAGAGGGGATGATTTGATAGTCAAACCCCTCCGCGTCATATGCACATATCTCAATCACGCAAAATCAGATTCGGATGACTTCCAGGAGGGAGAGCACGCCAAGCGGAGTAAGGCTGGAAAAAGAGAATCAACGCCAAACTCTGGGGAAATAAACGTTCCTTGCCCATGTGTCCAAAAAAGGGAGCTTCGAGATTATTATTGAGGAAAGATGAATTTCCTTGAAGCATGAAGGTTGTCCAATACACTACCGATTGTGTTTCTGGAGACAGATCGAGGAACTTGCCGACAGAATCCCTTGCTTTGGCGGCTTCTAAGTTGATGGACTAGCCGTCTTCAAGCTCACGGCTTCTGCTGTGCACCTTGAGTTGAGTATTCTCCGGATGCCATAGAAAGGAAAGGATAAAGAGGGGGCGGCGGGAGCCATGCCGCACGCGTTTACTCCACGTTTTGTCTGCACGATCGGCTACAAACATCGCCGTGGGAAAGCCACCTACATGAGCTGCGCGGATACCAGTTCCTCGTTTTGTGAAAGAAGGGGTTGTTACATATCGTGTAATTGTAGGGGGCGAAATGGCAGAGATGAATGTATTTCCAGATACGCCAACATACATTTCGGGCGTATAGGGGCCAGCTACCAAGCCAATGAGCGTGAGAAACAGAAATTCCTCCACACAAGAAGTACCGTGACGTAACCGTGTCTGGCGAACTCACCATGTGTAGCGATGGAATATGCGACCATCAATGCAATTCCTTCGAATGACGTGCAACACTCAGATGAGTAGTCTGATCCCACAGACTATTGTAACGGAACGACACAGACATTGAGAGTCACCGCCACCATTGTGAGTCAGTGTTGCGTTGTTACTGACATCACACCCAAATAAGGCCTCTGATTAGATTAGGTTCTATCTAATACTCTTACCAAGCGTTTTCGTTCAGAAGCAATGACTACGGGAAAATCCTCCAAACGGGCGTCTTAGAGGCTAAGGTAGAGCAGTAGACTAGGGGAGGTGTCTCTGAATGTATGGAGCGTGTGTGTGTGTGTGTGGGGGGGGGGGGGGGGGGGGGGGGGCCCAAAAGATTAAGATCGTGATCCCAATACGATACATTTAATTACGAGT
>WSTV01000151.1:47550-58145 GCA_019632285.1 Tulasnella sp. 332
TCTATTCCCCCTTCTTGGTGTGTTGTTTTTTTCTGTTTTTGTCGTTTGTTTGGGGTGTTTTGGGTGGTGGGGGTGGGGGGGGGGGGGGGGGGGGGGGGGGGCGGCGGCCCCCGCCCGCTTAGCCAACACATAATGTTTTGATTCACCGGCGAGAGTGGGTCCGGCCTCCATTGATCTGCAACAGTTCGTGAGTCCTCACTAGGGGAATCCCCCTTACACACACGTTGTCCCTGCCCCATTCCCCCAGGAATTAAAAACTTCACGGGCCTTGACTCTCCCACATCGCCACAATTGCTCCCCGCCATCAGAAACGGCGTGGCCACCGCTGGTGCCAACCCATCTCCCCGCCCCCTCCAGCTATTGACTCCGAAGTTTTTGCATTGTGTAGCGTGAATAGATACGCCGCAAATGGGTATTTGAAACGCATTTTTTTATGGTACCATTAGTCCGCGGTGGATTAAAACATTTTGAGTGGAAAATTTGCGATCTCGACAAATACTGAGCTAAAGCGTTTGATTGTTGTCACCGACGTATCGTAGATTCCTTGGTGTGGCTCCGGGCGCTCAATCTGTGTCTGAACACTGTTTGACGCGTTGGTGGCCACCTCGCTTGCGGGGCGCCTCCCCCATGTGTCAGATTGGCTCCCCACCACATGAATATCATGTCTGTATATTATAGGAGTCGTTTTTTATATTAGGAATATCGTGATTCTTATTTACGCCTATGATATTCAGTTTGTAATGTTTGGGGGCCACCCCAGTTGTAGAACACGTCCGAAATGCCTCCAATAGTCTCCCCACCACCTTATAACGTCGATATGTGATATTAGCAATGTAAATCAATGGAACATATCGTGATTCTTATATATGCCTATGATGTGTTGCTTCCGGTGGTTTGGGGTCAACCCCACCCGTAGAACACCTTCTCTACGCACTGCATCACCTATCCACCACCTTATTATTGTGTGTATATGCTATTCAATCGTATTTTATTAATAGAGCATATTGTTAATATGATCTACGCATGGGATACTCATCTTTGACCTCTGGGCAACAGCCCACCCTCGGCTATTACCCCGGGAGGTCATATCTCACGTCGAAGTCTTAATAGTGCTTCGCCCAATACACAAATTTATCTTCTGATTACTCGGAGGTCTCCGAAATGTCCTGATTATGCGTAAACTCACTGCAATAGTCAAAAGGGTGGCTCTAGGACACTGTCCCCCATTTCAAATCAAATCAAATATAATTTTGCCCAGGACTTGCCTCTAAGATATCCTAAATACTGATGTGGGAGAGTCAGGGCCCGTGACATTCCCAATGCCCGGGAGAATGGGCCGAGGACAACGTGTGCGCAAGGGGAATTCTCCTGGTGAAGAGTCAGGGATTGTTGCAGGTCAACGGAGGCCGGACCCACTCTCGCTGGTGAATCAAAACATTACGTATTGGCCAAGTGATTCCCTTCCACCCGCCCCATACATCCAGAGACACCCCCCTAACCACTACTTTACCTTGGCCTCTAAGACACCCGTTTGGAGGATTTTTCCGTAGTCATTGCTTTTGAACAAAAACGCTCTCGTAAAAGTATGAGATGGAACCTAGTGAGATAGCACCTAATCTGATTAGAGGCCTCATGTGTGACCCATCAGTGTGACATCGAAGAAACTCCTGACGGCAGGTGCATTGGGGTAGATGGCCATGAAGCCAAAGTTGTTGGCCAAAGTCGCCTACTGAGGGCCGGTAAGGTAGGCTTAGGCAGATCCACTACAGTCGTGGATGGCTACTATAAGCGGGAGCGGACTGGCCAGCGTGCTTGGCGTGTAGGTGAACATGCCGACGCTGTTCAGGTTGGGACCAATGTCGCCTTTGACCTGGACGAGTGGATTTGCGGCCGCTCAGATACCTGGGCCGGTGGTGACCGCGAGGATCACAAAGAAACTTGGAGAGTGATCTGGGGAACATGGCTTTTCCTTTGGTCGTTGGGGGAAGTAGAAGTGGTGGCTTGACACTCAGGTATATTTTTCAAGTATATATATATATGTACATATACCCAACTGGTACGAGGTTGGGATCGAACGTGTTGCAGGCAGGAGTACACTGTAAGCGGCAGAAGGTTGGGAGAACAGAACCGGTGCCTAAATTTGGGAAATATGCGCCGTTTGCTCCACCAGCTCCAAGCCAGATGTTTTTAGAGTTGTCCTAGAGTATATTGTGACCTCTCTGGAAGCATGAACGTCGTCTGACGCACTGCCGGACATCCTTCCCGAGCGATATAGTCGGAGCTTTGTCAATGGATTGTCTTAGTTGGGTAGCTTTTAGTGCTAGACTAGCCATCCTTAAGCACTCAAATTCTGCCGTGCGCATTGAGGCGCATTCGGCTCGGAAGGCAACCGGGATAATATGGAAGGAGAGGATAAAGAGAAGATGATAACAATGAGAAGTAGAACTCCTCGTGAGAAAGTGAACATATACAGAACACCAAGGTTTCGGTGCAGTCGGTCGTCCATGCGGAAACAAGCGTGACGTCACAAATTACGTAAGCTTCGACGCAAACCAAGTGCTAAAAAAGGACATGTGACATTTTGAATATTTTTGGTGTGTCAACCATTCTTCCATCGAAACCCCAATCGGCTATGAGCTCCTAGCTAGTCGAGATTACGGTGTTACTTTGCTTATACAGAAATGCTTTTAGAAATAAGACATTTAATAAACTTTACTTTCGAACATTGATATAGGGACGCTAGCAAATATCTTTCCCCTGAACATCTCGTGTCAACTGGACCTCTCAACTGTCCTGGATTTCGCCATGAGAGCTAACTATATTTTCTCTCCCTTCAATTTTGACCCTCTCGTGGCAACTTTGCCTACCTGTCCGGACATGGTCACCTCTATGTCACTCGATCTCCTGAGCTCCATGTGGCCACACTTAGTACTGACAGAAAAAACGATAAGTATCATTTGTTCTTGTCTGCATATGGTAATTGCTCAGCCATCCCGGTGAGTGAACACCTCTGCGACTTTCCGAACCACCGCTGAGACATTTTGTGAGACGACTTCGCTGATCCTTGAGGCTCTCAAATGGTCTCTCGAAATTTTAGGAAGTCTAGTTAAATTGTTAACGTAGTTGATATTCCTCAAGGGCTGAAAGATATGATGATCAAGGTTCTATCAAGGTCAATAAACATCCACTCCAAACAATGCCAAAGGAACCACCCGGCCCAGATCAAAGCACTGCACAAAACTTAGCTGCCGCGAGAGGAGAGGCTCAATGCGAGATCGGGATCGAGCAACAGATGATCGAAAACGACTGAAGGAGGCAGGGAGAGAGCTGCATAGGGGAAGGGGAAAGGGAGGCGGGGAGAGAAGAGAGTGTGAGGTTATGATTCCCATTGAAAAGGGTAATTGAACACCTGCTTATTACAGACGGTGACGTATTTTCCAAGATCCATATATATCCTTGCATGCCAAACTGACTCGGTCTGGCCCAAGCAACTTCCACATCGCCTTCTCACTCATCGCACACCATATAGGCTCAAATTAGGCAAAACCTTCAGAAAGGCAAGTCTCCCACAGCATCTGGCCAGATATCGCACAAATTATGGACGACGAGTCCTCCCAGTTATCAGTGGGTCGCCCGGGCCTCTTAGGCTGGTACAAAGCGCCTGAGGACCTTGCCACGGCACCCACCGGCAGCGAAATTGGGAGAATCTGGCTTGAGTCACTCCGCACGATATATAAGACAGACTGGTCAGAAGAAGACTTCGGAGAAGTCTCATATTCAAAGGGACGGCTGCGAGTGGTACTTGATACCCGAATCTCGCCATCTGATTACTCATGACCTGTCGTCCTCCACTATAGAAGCGAATGAATCAAAGGATTTATCGAGAAGTGCTCGCGCCTTGTTAAGGCGTACCGTCGGGCGCGGCCCGCGCTCGCGGCGACCACACACCCCTCGAGAGCAGCAAGATTGAAGCTCGCTATCTGGCCACCTGGGGTATGGAATGGTTACCTTGAAGCAGAAAGATCAAGGTGGTTCTCCATATGTGGTATCCATTGAAGGCTATCTTGATATGTAATCATCCAAGTGAGCGCGTGTAAAGTCACCCTCCAAAAAGACGCTTCAAAACACAAACTGAGCCGTCAATCCACTTCTGCCTTTATCAGCGGCCTTGAATATGATGTTCTATCCCTCTTCTCAGAACATCATATTTGATTCCAGCCGCCGCAGTCATCCCTAGCGGAAGTGCTGCTCCCACCACGATCACCAGCGATCCACTGATATCGACGCCAACTTCAATTGCTCTTCCAGCGGCCATTCTGGCCCCACCCGGGGCGCTTTGCAATGGGTACACATGACTTCAAAAGTATATAGCCTTCGTCCAGAGCTTGTGAATCGCTGACTTCCACTGTCCTTACCATTCCTTATAGAATCGACGGCCCCGAAGCCGCCGAATTGCGTACCACTTTACACTTGCCAGGCGATCAATATTTACTGCTCGCAGGTATCGGAAAGCATTCATGTTACCGAGGGGATTGCATCGGGGTTGAACATGCAACCTTGCCTTTATACATCAAACGTAGTGCTTCCTGCTGGGGACCTTGACTTCGATACGAAGTTGAAAGGCTAGACCAAACGTGCGGAAGCGAACATCGACGCATAAATGCAACTGAGCATCGTGAGACAAGAGAATCATATTGAGAATCAGTTCTTTTCTTCTACTGAGCGAAGCAAAGGTTTGAATAAGCGAAGCTAGAAACATCCAATGAAGATAACGGATGTCTACGGAAGCCGCAGGCAAAAAAAATCGACATTTGCTTCTTGGTCAGCCTCTGCCCTCTTCCTTCTGATCATGCTACCATCCCCCTTTGTCTCACTGTGGATGGTGGAAATACACAGCACCTATCATAACAAGTAGACTGCCATCATACATATTGGGAGCTTGTCATCATTCTATCATCTCATCTCGGGACCAATTCTCAGAAGCAGCCAAATATCCTACAATTCTATCGAAAAGTACCCGTGCCTCGTCTCGTTTGTCAGGGCGCGTATGTATACGGCGTACCGTCGGCCTGTACATTGGGGACATCGGGAAGTTAGTAGCCTTAGGATAAAGTCTAAACCATGTATCGCCACAATCGCTTCTTCAATAACCCCCAGTACACACGTGCCTTCCTCACCACCAACGTTCAGAGCCATGTACCTATGAGCATCGACGTGGGAACGCTACTGAGAGTTTTCCCCGAAATACTTAACTCTCGAACACCCAGAAGCCAGAGCTGATCACGTTTACTCTCGCTTCAGTAACCAAGCCTCATTGTGACAAATAATAAATCAGGAGGGCCCAATGAGACTAATCAAATGGGTGTCCGCAGATTGATCATTCATGACTTGCTTGTACGCCATCCAAGAAGTCGACTCCAAAACGCATGCTTCGGTTGTGCGTCAGCCTGGCCTCTTGCTTCCCTCTATGCCGTAGTGTACCTTCGGTATTAAAACGGAGGAAGTGCTCGCTTAATGCGCCTTGTAAGGTGCTATTCATAAGTTACATCCTCTTCCACCAGTGTTGGGCTTTGGCGTCGATCTATCCTTGGCATCTCTTCCATTATCCATGCCTTTGGTTGCCATGTTTATCCGGATATCTACATATATAACCCTTATTTTGCTACAGCTGCTGCTTGCATCACAATCCCTGCATCCACCATCGTCCCTTCCCCCAGCCATGTTTCGCAAGTCACTCCTCAAGTCGCTCTCTGCGATCCTCGCAGTTATCACTTTCCCGGGCATCCAAGCAGCCGTGAATCCACTTGTCCAAGTCACAGCCAACATTGGTCCCAACCCAACTGGCGTGGGCATGTTCACGTACACTCCAAGCAAACTGGCCAGCCCGCTTCCACTTATTGTGGCCATCCACTACTGTGGCGGTTCCGCCCAAGCCTACTTCACCAACACTCAGTATGCGACCTTGGCTGACACATACGGCTTCATGGTCGTCTACCCCAACGCACCAGCTGTTGGGAGCTGCTTCGACGTTTCCACAAACGCAACGTTGACCTACAATGGTGGGGGTGATTCTCAAGGTCCGTTATATCTGCTATGAGCGCATATGGGATTCAAAGATTACTCACGCAACTGTCTTGCCGTTTTTACAGGTATTGCATCGATGGTCACATATTCTATTGCCACGTATGGTGTTTCCGCCAGCCATGTCTACGTCACGGGCACTTCTTCAGGTAGGGGAAATTTTGCCGTCTTGCATGGGCCTAGTTGCTGAACGCCATGTTTATATTATAGGGGCGATGATGACCAATGTCATGTCGGGGTCATACCCCAACTTGTTCCAAGCCGCGTCCATCTACTCTGGCGTTCCTTTCGCATGGTATGTCATGCTCTCTAATTCAGAAGATATCTTCCAACTCTTCCTTCATTATCCGAAATCTCCCCTGTGCGCATTTACAGCTTTGCTGGCCCCAGCGCGTGGAACTCTGCTTGTGCTGATGGAGATATCTCCATGACAGCCGCCCAATGGGTATGAGATTCCCCAACTCCACCCGTCTATTAAATGTACTAAATTTTCTTCCCAAAAAACATAGGGCGATCTCGTCCGTGCTGCATATCCCGGCTATACTGGCCCCCGGCCCAAGATGATGATCTGGCACGGCACAAAGTGCGTCTACCTCTCTCCTATAACATCCTTTTTATTAAGGGCGTATAATACCCCTCCCTCCATTTCGAAAGTGACACGACTCTCTACTACGAGAATTTTGGCCAAGAGATCTTGGAATGGACAAACGTTCTGGGAGTGAGCTCCACGCCCACCACCACGACTCAGAATGACCCTGATCCGGGATACACGATGACCACATACGGCTCCGTGGTTGTGGCTTACTCCGCTCTCAACGTGGGTCACACCGTCCCCGTGCACGAGGCCATCGACCTCGCATGGTTCGGCATCACGGGCGGAAGTACGACCACCGGAACCACCAGCAACCCCTTGACTTCCACCTCGACCACGCCCACTACGATCGTAACGATGTCGACCACGACGACCACGACGGCGCCGACTGCTACTCAGACTCACTGGGGACAATGTGGCGGGTACGCGACACTTTAGCCTCGTTCCCTTTGAGAGCCCATTCGAAGGTCTCTTACTGATTTTCTTTTTCCAACCAATCGAATCAAATATTAGAATTGGTTATGTTGGACCTACGGTATGTGCCTCTCCTTACACCTGCCAGGTGGCCAACGCATATTACTCCCAGGTAAGGTCTATTTTCAAGGCATCTCCTCTATTGAACACCTGAAATTCTGAAATAACCTTCTCACCCCTTGATATCATTGTCCTGGGGACCGTTTAGTGTCTTTAAGAGGAAATGGAAGCATGCGCTTACTGAATCTCGTCATGGTCGCCTTAGCTTATGACGGTTGTCAACTTGTTAATACATCGGTTTGACAAGCTCAAAGATGTGCCAATTTCTGGGGATAGAGACTGCGGTGGTGTCACCTGAAGGTGCTAATAAAGAGCCAAAGTGACTGATAAGAAAGAACACCAGAAGGGGCGGCAACGTGCTGGGGCTGGTCACTGTATTTCTACCTCAGCTAGTAATGAGACCAGCCCCAGCCTGTATTTCGCCTAGCCAGTCAGAACACTCAAAGAAAACACTCCACCCAGCCCTGACTGCCCTTGGACTTCTCTTTTCCTCAAGGTTGTTAATGGACCACAATCTTGTTTCTATCATTATCTGTCAGCCTCCCCATAGTGATGGCCACATCTGTCACGATGAGGTGTCTGAGAGGACCGCTGGACAACGTCGAGCACTAGGAGCTCGATGTGGAGGACAAAGGTAATGAGTATAGAGACGCTGAGGAGCACTAGAAGCTCAACAGTGTAGAGTGGATAGGGTAGTGAGGAGTACAATGAAGGAGAGGATTCAAGACGTTGTGTGAGGAATAAGTCCTCTACGCCTACCAGTATAAATAGAGATACATGAGTGGAGGCTTACAAATGTTACACGAGTACACTGCGCGGCGGTGTGGGAGAACACGAGGATAGAAGCGTGGGGCAGTGACAGGTGACCTCCTAGCCGAGAGAAGCACAGGGACAGTAAGGGAATAGAAGAGAAGACTGCTCACTAAGAGAGACACATGATTAGAAGTTAGTCCGAGGTAAAACCGATGATCATCTGAAATAACTCCGTAGTCTGTCTCCTGGGAAAGTAGATTGTGACCGTAAGGGAGGTCCCCGTGTTCAAGTTGGACTTAGGCGCGACGTAGTCATGACAGTTGCCCCCTCTAAGGTTGATGAGCGCGGTTGTTTGGATGAGTGCGAGTCAACCTTTTTGGATGCGGTCTGTCTGGGTTGGCCCTGTAGAACTTTTCGATTTCCTCTTCGGCATTGGTGGTGTCTTCGAGATAGTTCCAGGAGTTTTCTGACGCGTCGTATCCTTTCCATTGTACGAGGTACTGGAATCTGCTTCGATGCCATCGCGAATCCAGAATTCATTCCACTTCGTATTCTTCTTCTCCAACTTCATTCTGCACGGGTGGTGGAGGTGACGTCCTTCGTCCTTCGATGGGATCTTCCATTGTAGCCGTTAGCCGTGACACATGAAAAACGGGATGTATCTTCAGCGTTTCCAGGAGTCTCAATCGATAGGCTGACCTCCCAACTTTTTCCATTACTTCGTAGGGTCCGAATCTCCTATGCTCCAACTTCGCAGATGGTCTCGACGTCTTAATCGCCTCGGTTCCGGTGAGGCTATCCTTTCGGCTTAGCCATACACGATTCCCGACTTGATGCGGAGTCGCCTGCTGCGTGTGGGCGTCATAGAACCTTCTATGTTTCTCTTCCGCTTTCTTCAACATTGCCTTTACTTCTTCTCCGATTTCTCTTATCTGCCTCGCCATTTCTTCAGCTGCCAGTACCTTTGTATCGTTGAACGTTTGGGGAGCGATTACTGGGTGTCTCCCTTGATCGGCGTAGAATGGAGTGACTCCGGTCGATGAACTGACTGAGTTGTTGTATTGGAATTCCGCGATTGCTAGCCATTCATCCCAGTCGTTCTGTCGGTAATTTACGTAGAGCCGGAGGTATTGTTCCATGAGCGAGTTAATCCTTTCCGACTGCCCGTCTGTCTGCGGGTGGTAAGCGGTGGAGAAATTGGGCTTGACTCCGATCAGTTCATAGAGTCTCTTCATGAACTCCGAGTTGAACGTCGTTCCTCTGTCCGATACTGTCCTTAGTGGCGTTCCATGGTGTTTCCACACATTCTCCAGGAACATCTTCGCTGTTTCTTGTGCGTTCGAACTTTCTTTGGTTGCTACGAAGTGGGCTCGCTTCGTAAACCTGTCGACTATCACGAGTACTGAGTCGTTCTTCTTCTTCGTGACCGGGAGCTTCACTACGAAGTCGTAAGTGATGTCGGTCCATCTGTTTTCTGGGGCTTCTAGTGGTTGCAACGGTCCTTGAGGTTTTTGATTAATGGTCTTTGTCCTTAGGCATGCGTCGCAGTGATCCACGTAGTCGTTGATGAACTTCGTCATGGAGGGCCACCAGTAGGTTCGTGATATGAGTTCGAGTGTCTTCGCTCTTCCTGGATGTCCGGCTGTTACTGCGTCATGCCTTGATTCTACTACATCTCTCCTAATGTCGTAGTTCTGTGGAACGTAGATCTTCCTCTTGTATATCAGTATCTCGTCCACTAGGCAGTAGTCGCTCATCTTTTCCTTGATCCTCGCTGGTGTAGTTGCTTTTTCTTCGCGAAGGAAGGCCAGGACAGCAGACATTGACTTGTCTTCGTTCAGTGCTTGTTTGATTCTTTCGACGAAGTCTTTGTCTGAGAATGCGGTAGCGTTAATTTCGAAATTCGTCTTCTTGAGAATCGATTTGAAAATCTCTTCTTCCCCCCTTGGCTGATGGTCTGGTCTTCTCGATAGAGGGTCGGGGCGTGCTTTTACTCCTGGTCTGTACACAATCTTGAAGTCGAACCCTGCTAGGAAAAGACTCCATCTAGCTTGTCTTCGAGATGGTTCTTTCGTTGTCATGAACGTTTCCAGGTTAGCATGGTCGGTTATCACTGTGGTTTGGCCATTTGCCCCCTCGAGGTATTGTCTCCAATCCCTAAACGCTTCGTAAATTGCGAGTAGCTCCAGGTCGTAGACGTTGTAGTTCCTTTCTGCTGGCGACAGCGATTTTGACGCATAGGCGATGGGATGTAGCTTACCATCTTCTCCTCTTTGTGAGAGGATTGCTCCTCTTGCGAACACTGACGAGTCGGTTTCGACGACGTACGGTTTCTCGAAATCTGGGAACGTGAGTACTGGCGAGGATGTGAACGCTTTCTTGAAAGCTTTGAGTGATTCCTGTTGTTTACTTCCCCATACGAATTTCTCGCTCTTCTTCAGCAAATCCATCATTGGTCGTGCGATTCTCGAGTATCCTTGGATGAATCTTCGATAGAAGTTGGCAAATCCCAAGAATACTTGAATATCGTGAACGTTTTTGGGGATCGGCCATTCTTCAATTGCAGCTATCTTGGCTCGATCCATTCTCATCGTCGTTCCGTTGATAATGAACCCCAAGTACTCGATTTCAGTTA